>OVAN01001798.1:14910-37852 GCA_900406275.1 Anastatica hierochuntica
TTGAATCTTCGATTATACACAAACTAAACACGAGACTTGTGCATCTAGTTGTTGTAATCGAACATAGAAAACAGAGGAGGTAAGCTCTGTTTTCACGTGATTTACTGGTCGAATGTTATACCCTTATATTTGGTCAAAAAAAGGAAGAAGAATGTTATACCCTTATACAAGTCGAGTCACATGTGATGCCTTCGTATAACATGGAAATGACAAAACGACCTATAAATCTAATGGACACATTAAGTTTTTTTTTTTTATTGATAGGACCACAACGAGTTTCTTTCTAGTCCAGACCAATGTGGTTAAGTGGCAAAAGACGGGCTCTTTTTTGATAACATGTTGTGAGTTCGAATCCTGTCAGCAAAAACTACGACATGTTGTCTCTGGACATCTCACACGGGTATGACCTTTTGTTTTCGGCCTATTTGCAAACTCGAAGAGAGAACCTACTTGTTGACCACTTTCCCCAAAAAATTAGCCTGGATCAATTAAGGTCTGAGACTTATCCCCGAGTTATCAAAAAAAGTTTCTTTCTTGTCTTTATATTTTAAAATGTTATAAACTATAATCCTCGTTTGGTATTATGACTCGGTGATATATTTACAGTTTCTGTGTATATTGCAGACAATTTTTTTTAGGTTTTTAGAAAATGAACTCAGATGAACGCAATTTAACAACTTATTATTTTTGGGATTTTTTGCAATTGTTATGGAGTCCAGAATCGGCTCTGAGACTTGAGAGGCTATAAACTTATACAATGCTAGGGACCAAATTCTATATATAAATTTTTTTCGGTTTGAGGGTCAGTTGACCTATCTTATATATTAAATATGAAGTCAGTTTGCACCCGATTAAAAGTTGGACTAGCTAAATACAACTTTACCCTTATTAATAAAATTACCCTTACTAATAAAATACTCAACCGTTATTAAATTCACTAATTAAAAAATAATTATTTCCTAACTAAACCGATTATAGCTTCAAATTTGGGCTTTTGGACTTCAAAATTATGAGAGTTTTATATTTCATAAATACTGTTCAACAAATGGATTGTTCGACTTAAGCCCAAATATAAATACACTAACTTTGTCTTTTCTTAAAGTCAGCACCTTTAAAACCATCACAATCTAAGAATTAATAAAACACCCAAATTATCAAACAATTATTAAAACAAAACAGTATTCATAATCATATGAATTATTAACATATCATACCTTCTGCTATAACTATACAAAAATTAAGTTTAAGATCGACAGTTGCAGTTACAGTAGAACAATTTAAAATTTAATATTATAGTTTTTAGTGGGATCAAATATCATCTGCAAAATATTTCAATTTTACGCAGAGCATGCCAAATGGAGCGTGTACTATCTTATTTTAAAATTCATACAATAAGGTGTGTTGATAAATAAATAATAACATGACTAAAATTTTGAAAGTCGAAATATTTTAGATATCATACAAAAAATTTAATATAGCATGCCAGATAAATTAATAACTTTATAAAATATAATTATATTACGAAAATATGAGATGCAAAAATATTTACAAATTTTAATGCCCGGCATATAATGCGGGTCAACTAACTAGTATATATTAATTCAAAAAATTTTGGTTTTTTAAAAAAATGCTTCGTACGACATGGCCAGAGGTCGGCGACCCTGTAATAGACTCATGCTTGAATTAGATAAGAGCATATAAAAAATTGTACTGCTATCATATATGAATATTTAAAAATTGTACTACTTCGTCCTAGCTAGGAAAATAAAACTCTATTATCTTATTTCTCTATATTTGTTGACCTTAAAATGAATCAAATATAAAATTTTCATGAATTCTAATAGATTTTTCCTTTTGCTTATCAGTTGACTTGAATAACTCCAAAATTCAGGCTACGAGAGAGAACAAAAAAACTCATTATTATACATATTTGGTACTCCATCCATTTCATTAAGATAGAACGTTTAGGAAAATAATTTGTTTTACAAAAATAGATCTTTTAGGTTTTTATGCATCTTTTATGATTATTTTTTGATTAAAACATCTTTTATTAGTTATGAATAGTAAATTTTTAAATTCAATAAATTTTGATTGAAATTATTTGATTAAAGTAAAAAAAAATCGTTTTTCTATGGAAAACAAAATTGTTATTGTGATATATTAACTATTTTTTAATATGCGTAAAAACTAAAATAAAACCTATCATTGTAAAACTTATGTAGTATCATCTTTTTCGCAGCAAATTTAATAAAAATTACTATATTTGAATAAACTTAGCAAAGGAAACATGTTAACAACCTAAGAAAATACGGCGAAAAAAAAAACCTAAGAAAATACTTTAACAAGAAAAAAACCTAAGAAAATATAATTAGGAGCTAAAGCTAATAGACTAAAAATCTATTACATGCATGCTTTCATTGACATACTAAACATACACGTGTCATATAATAATTTGATAATGAATAGTCTTTTCTCTAGAAAAATAAAACATATGTTAACTATAGTGGTTGAAATTCAAAAGCGAAGACCATTCGACAAAGTCTTGTTCCTCTCAAGTAAACGAAGCCGCCACTTCTTACCTCCACTGGTTAATACTTTATCTTTCTTCATTATTATTAGTTTATATTATAAAACACATATGTTACACAAAAACAAAATTATACGTTTGTTTCAAATGGATCATGAAGAGCACGAGGATGAGATTGAGATCGAGATCCCTAACTACTTTATCTGCCCGATCTCACTAGAGATCATGAAAGATCCAGTCACGACGGTTTCCGGCATAACTTACGACCGTCAAAGTATTGTCAAGTGGCTCGAGAAAGTCCCTTCTTGTCCCGTGACGAAGCAGCCTCTTCCTTTAGACTCTGATCTTACTCCTAACCACATGCTTCGCCGTTTGATCCAACACTGGTGCGTCGAGAACGCTACACGTGGCGTTGTTAGAATCCCTACTCCTAGAGCTCCTCCGAGGAAACCTAACGTCGTCGAAGAGATCAAGAAACTCAACAAGTTTGGCGTTAAAGGTACGAGTCCGGTTTGGTCTGGTTATTTGAAAACCCGGTACAAAAAGTTTGTTATTGTTCATTTATTTCGGTTTAGTTATGGTACATTTGGAACAAAAACTTATTTTATTAGTATTTTTTAATAATTTTTTTTTTCTAGATATTTTTAATAATCTTTCTATCAAAATATACACTAAATTTTTAAACGATACTTAATTTTAAAAGACAATTAAATTCAAAATGGAATATAATGAATATGAAATTTTGATATTGATCATGTTTTGTCTATCAAATTTTGGTTTAGTAATTTTGGTTACATTTAAATTGCACAGCTCTAGGAAGAGAAGATATGTTGAAGAAGCTTGAACTTTTAGCTATGGAGGAGAATAATAGGAGATTGATGTGTGAAGGAGGCGTGCATAGGTTCTTGATCTTGTTTGTAGTCAAGTGTACTTGTGAAGAAGAAGAAGAAGAGGGAGGACGACGTCGCTTCGAAGGGCTACATGAGTCTCTTCGTCTTCTTTACATGATCGGTGTTCCATCGCACGACGCAAAAACAATCTTGATCGAAAACAATCGAATCTTGGAATCGTTAAATTGTGTTCTACACCAACAAGATTTCATCAACAAGGCTTATACAATCGTGCTCTTGAGAAATCTAACGGAAAACACTTCATCTCATATCGTAGAGAGATTGAATCCGGAGATTTTCAAAGGGATCATAGAGTTTCTTAAAGATGTGGTAAAGAGTTTCAATCGCACAAGCCCTAGCGTGAGAGCTACGGTTCAGTCATCAAACGATGTCTTGGCGAGTACGGAACAATCAGAACTTGATCATAGTTTGGTCATCAAACAAGCGGTGACTGCCGTGCTGATGATTCTTCTAGAGACCTCTTCTTGGAGCAGAAACCGAGCGATCCTTGTGGATCTTGGTGCCGTTTCCCAACTCATCGAACTCGAAATAGGCTCAGTTGGTGATAAGAGAACCACGGAACTTGTGTTAGGAGTTTTGTCTCGCTTATGTTGTTGCGCCAGCGGTAGAGCCGAGATGCTTGCTCATGGAGGCGGAATTGCGGTTGTGACAAAACGGTTACTGAGGGTTTCACCTGTAGCAGACGATAGAGCACTGTCTATCTTAAGCACCGTGTCCAAATTCTCGCCGGAAAACACGGTGGTGGAAGAGATGGTGAGCGTTAAGACGGTCGAGAAGCTATGTTCCGTGCTGCGAGTGGATTGCGGCGCAAGCATAAAGGAGAAAGCGAAAGAGATACTTAGAGATCATTTGGATGAGTGGAAGAAGTTTCCATGTGTTGATGTGAATTTAATTACTAAACTTCTAAGCTCTTCACACAAAGATCTACTCACAGAGTTTTACTCAAGAGTTGGTAATTAGCTTATTTCAGTGTACTCAAATTAAAGTAGTTAATTTCTCAAGTGGAACAACAACGTTAAAAGGCACACTAAAACTTCATTTTCATAGATTGTATGAACAATACCCAACGGTACTTTAGTTCAACAACACAAACCCAAAAACCGATTTTCAAATTTCAAGATCAAGAGATGCAACAAAAAATTGAAAAAGATGAAGCCGACAAGTTTAGCACTAAAGAAGGAGAGAAAGAGCTTATCGTCTTCGCATTCCACGGCCACGGCCTCCACCACGTCCTCTACCCATTGCACCTGCGGCAGCCTCTCCCTGTGCGCTCTCCGACTGCAATTTTTTTGTATAATTATTACCACATACACATATTATCAAAACATAGAAACGAAAGTGAGAGGATATGTTTAAATACTTTAGGGTTCTTCACAGTTTCGTCCACGCTAAGAATTAGGCAAGCTGCTTCAGTCGCAGCGTTTATAGCATTTATCTGTCACAAGGAAAAGGACTTCCATCAACCCATCAATATTACAATCACATAAAACAGAACATTCCAAGTAGACATTTTTCATTACCGCCATGATGGTTCCAAGAAGAACAAAAAAGTAAAGAGTTACTTTTATAGAATCTTGCATACCTTCACAACTGCGGGTTCCCAGACGAAGTTAGCAAATGAATCTGCTATTCCACCAGTGTTAATGTCCACTCCATAAGCAGCTCCTTCACCTGTTTATAACACGAATATCATGAATGAGATTCAGGTGCCTATGAAAAGACTAATCAGTCAAAGCTTGTGACTGAAAAAGAAGGCTTACCGCTTTGCATAGCGTGTTTTTGTCTTAGTTTGTTTAACACATCAGTTGCATCAAATCCAGCATTGTCACATAACTGTCGTGGAATAACCTGTAGCACCAACACAACCAGTGTTAACTCAAATCATTTTCACAAAGATGAACAGACAATTTCAAGTCCCAGCCATAGATCTATCAGGATCCTCTTCAGTTATCTGCCAAACTCATGTTGTACATAAACGAGCAAATAAGAGAATTTTTCTCTTCTAAGAGTGCATAATGACAAAAGCAAATATCCAAGCTAATCAGTAATTGTACCTCTAGAGCCTTTGCATAAGAGTTGATGAAAAGCTGTGACTTCCCAGCGATAGTTCGTGAATGCTGCCTTAGGTACTTGCTTATCTCCATCTAGTACCATGAGTAGTCACTTTCATTATCAATGGTATTACCCTACATGCAAATCGAAAATACTGAACCACGGTGGATGGAATATACTTACATCTATAGCTCCACCTCCAGGAACAACAGTTGAGTTTTTCACAGCTCGCCTCACAATCATAATCGCATCATGTAAACTCCGCTCAGCTTCTTCAATGAACTGCCATTAACGTTTCAAAAAATTCAAATTCACGCTGATTGATTGGTTTTTCATGAAGCTAGCTTTCAATATTTGATGTATACCTGATCAGCTCCACCACGGAGGACAATAGTTGCTGTACGTCCTGAAGGGCAACCACTGAATATGTTAAATCTCTCCCCACCAACTTGCTTTTCCTCAAATATCTCACAAGTTCCAAGTACCTGAAGAGGATGAAAACCAAACTCTAATTTAAAGGGACATAAACAACAAGTCACAGAAAGGTTGCAAGCACATGCAACAGCAAGCAAAGAAAATTATTGTTCACTAGCCTCATCTATTATGTTGTTAACACTTGTCTGAACTGTTCCTCCAGCTGCAGCAGCCACACGGTTAAGATCTTCTTCTGCAACACGGCCAGCGCAGAAAATATCACGATCTGCAAAATACTGCAACAAAATGCCAGTTGTCTTGAGTCCAATGAGAAAAATACAGTCAAGCACTCTCTTCATTGATAGCAGAAACCAAACAAATATTGAATCATTGTGAAATGTGAACAGTATTGATTGACAAGAGCAATTAACTTACTCATAGGTTCTGAGGATATAAAACTTCTACATACATCTAAAACATGTTAACTTATAACTTATGAGTCATAGCCGATGAGAAAAAGAAGATATCAACAAACCTGAGTAGCTAAATCACCAATAGCCAATCGAGAAAGAACAACTTTGGCTCCACTATTGACACATTTGTCTAGCTTGTCATAAATGATATTCCATTCTGCATCAACTATTGACTGGTACTGCGATGGATCTGACAGCCTGTGAACAGTACGAAATGCCAAGTCAAACAAGGCCAAAATATGATGAACTGAAGGGGGAAAATTAACATAGAGAGCCAGAAGTCCAACCTAATCTCAGCATTTTCCTTCTCAGACTTCAACTCTAATTCGATGTTAAGCAATAGAATTTTGGGATTAACAAATTTCTTTGGCTGTTGTTCAAAACCCGCATACGAGAAGGTCTTTTTGAAAGCTACACCATCGACTAGGAAAGAATCTCGCATATTACCACCAGGAACCTGCAGAGAAAATAGTGACATTAGCTTAGAGGCATCACTAATCTGTCTTAATGCACATGCATAAATGAAGAGTCTTTCACTCGATTTTGGAAAAGTTAACTTGTTGTAAACACTAACCTATTGAATTTTGGAAAAGCCATGTAAAACCCAAAATGGACAGAATTGAATTCGCAGGATAAAAAGACCATCAGACATATACGTACGGTGATAACAAAAATCAAGAAACATTAGCTTCACATAATATGCAAAGATGTCTTTACCTTCTTTATCCCAATCAAATTTAGCCTGTCGTCATTCCCAATCGCCATTACAGCATCAACAACCATTGTAGCAAAAAACTCCTTTTCTCCGCAGATAAGCTTAGAGGAAAGAGTAGTAGCAGCACATTTAGCCAACAGACTTTTCTTATCCTCAACACTTTTCCCCTCGATGCTTACAGCGAGCTCTTTGACCTTCTCAATTGCCTACATCAATCAACGATTGGTGATTAAGGCACGAAAGGTCCAATAATTAAAAAGATTTGCAATTGCACTAACAAGAAGAAAATGATACAAACCAAAGAGCACGCAGTACGATAACTCCTAATCAAATTCTGGGAATGAACACCATCTTCAACAAACGGCTTAGCTTCCTTCAAAAACTCTGCCGCAAGAAGAACAACCGTAGTTGTCCCATCACCGACCTAACCAACAACGGCAGAAAAATTCAGAGCTCATAAACTCATTCACGAACTCTAAGATCTACATACTAGATCGCATTCAATATACATACTAAAGATCCAAGATCCGATTAGTATCAAGCTCAAGAACAAGTCAAATTCACTACTCAGCTCAGAAATGGGAACACAATTTCATATAGAATCTGAGATTCGGCCTAGAAAATCGATTAAATCCAAAGCAAACAAGACCTCTGAATCTTGGGATTTAGCAATATCGACGAGGATCTTAGCAGCGGGATGAACAATGTCAAGGAGCTTCATGATTGTAGCGCCGTCGTTGGAAATGGTGACGGATCCCTTATCGTCGTGGATGAGTTTGTCCATACCTCGTGGACCAAGCGTAGTTCGAACTACATCGCTAACCGCCGTGCAAGCGTTGATGTTGCTCACTAGCTGAGCTTTCCCCTGAGAAGTATCTGTACCTTCCTTGAGCAGTATGATTTGTGGTTGCTGCTCACGAAAAGTAATGTCTCAATTAGTCAATGTCTAATAAAATTCTATATATAGTGCACAGTGAGTGTAGTTACAGCTTACCATCATCGACGCCATTGTAGTAGATTCACGAAGGTGGAGAAAATGGAGAAGAAGAAGAGAGAGAGAGAGAAAGGAAGTTTAGGGTTTAGGTGTTTGAGTTTATAGAGAAGCGAAAGAGACTCGACAAATGTTTCTAGAACCGAACCGATTGGTCGAACCGATCAATTACAAATCCGGTTCGAATTTGACTATAAACCGATGCGACCTGGTCAAACCAAGTGAAAAAAGTGTTTTTTCGTTTTTTTTTTTAAATGTGAGCAACTTCGCTTATCCGCCATTGTTACTTGCTACGAAGCTTCCAAGTCAACCATAGAGACTTTCTTCTTACTTATTCTCTCTCATCTCATTTGGATTTTTCGTCTCTCTTCCTTCAATAAAACCGTGTGGTTGAATCAGTATGACTTTCAGTTGATTTATTCCGATCTGAATCTATCTCTCTAGATTTCGATTTTTCAATGAACGATCTATTTTCAAGCTCGTTCTCTCGTTTCCGCGGCGGAGAACCATCCCCTCGCCGTGATGGCGGCGGCGGAGTTCAGATGACGCAGCACGCGGGATCGACCGGTGGTGTCAATCTCGACAAGTTTTTCGAAGACGTTGAATCTGTGAAAGAGGAACTGAAGGAGATCGATCGTCTCAACGAAACACTCAAATCGAGTCACGAACAGAGCAAGACGCTTCACGATGCTAAAGCCGTTAAGGATCTTAGGACGAAGATGGACGGTGACGTCGGAGTTGCGTTGAAGAAGGCTAAGCTGATTAAGGTCAAACTCGAAGCGCTTGATCGCTCGAACGCAGCTAATCGGAGCCTCCCTGGTTGTGGACCTGGATCTTCCTCCGATCGAACCAGAACCTCTGTTCTCAATGGTCTAAGGAAGAAATTGAAAGATTCAATGGAGAGTTTTAATCGATTGAGAGAGCTAATCTCTTCTGAGTATAGAGAAACTGTACAGAGAAGGTACTTCACTGTCACTGGCGAGAATCCAGATGAGAAAACCTTAGATCGATTGATTTCTACAGGTTCGTCAAATCGTTTCAGAATTTGCAGTTTAGCCATTAGAATGGATTCGATTGTTTGTGCTAGTTCTTAGCTTGCTTTGGACATTGGAATTGATAAGAAGCTTGATGTTTAGGAAATTAGATATGTGTGGTGATGTTTTGATGATATTGGTGAGGATTTGTTTGCAGGAGAGAGTGAGAGATTCTTGCAGAAAGCAATACAAGAGCAAGGAAGAGGAAGAGTGTTAGACACCATTAACGAGATTCAAGAAAGGCATGATGCTGTTAAAGACATAGAGAAGAACCTTAGGGAGCTTCACCAAGTGTTTCTAGACATGGCCGTGCTGGTCGAGCACCAAGGAGCTCAGCTCGATGACATTGAGAGCCACGTCGGCCGAGCTAACTCCTTTATCAGAGGCGGGACTGAACAGCTACATACCGCTCGGGTTTACCAGAAGAACACACGTAAATGGACTTGTTACGCCATTATTATACTCATCATCATCATAATTGTTGTGGTTCTTGTTGTTGTTAAACCATGGAACAACAATGGAGGCGGTGGCGGAGGTGGTGGTGGTGGAGGAAGTCAGCCAATTTCAGGTCAGTTGCCACCACCAACTCCTCCTCAGGCAAGGCGTCTATTGCTTTTGAAGTGAGTCTCTTAGTTTGCAAATATATATTCTTTCTTAGCAAAAAAAGTAAAAACGTTTTTCTTATTAAAACCAGCTTCGTGTTTCTACTTTTCTACGGCTGGTTTTGTGTTTCTTAGTATAACATTCTCTTTTGTATCTATGTATTTTGTGATAAGTATTGATCTGAAGTATAACGCAGAGTTTCAAAAATTCAAAATCCTCTCTAGCACAGCTGTCAAAGAGACTACCGTCCGACGCCGGCTCGCCGCCACTTCTTTTTTCTCCAGCCTTTTTTTTTTGACTAAATCTTCTCTCTTCGCCTCAAATCAAACCTCAGTTTCTCAGGCTTCAGGCAATTTGGAGTTTTTGGATAATTACGACATCAATAAGAGCTTAGGACTCTCTCCTCCGACGTATATTCTCCGACCCTCCGTCAGGAATGCTCGGCTCCAAATACTGGTTGGGTTTCAACCTCTTTCGAGAAATCCCGATGTCATCTTCTCTCTCCGGTATCCCGGCATGATGCCACCGAGATCTGTTGTGGACCTTGCCCTCCTTCTCTCGTTAGTTCGATTGTCACATCTCTCAACTCATGTAGGAGCAAATCTCGAAATTTCAACTCAACAGTTCTAGAGTCGCCGGTGGATTCCGCAGAGGTCGATACTCCCACAGACAAGTGTTGCCTGGTTCGTCGAACCTATTTCTCCTCAGATTGTTTCGTCTTCCATGGCTTCTCTTTCGTACCGTTTTGTGAAACGGTCGCCATCTCTGCGGTCGTCCTTCTCCGGAATAATTCTGATGAGCCCTCCTCTGTCCGGCGGTGTAGTACATTGTCGCCGAGGTCGGGTAAATCCTCGTCTCCTCCGCCGAGTTCGGGTTCGTTTGATATGGCCTTACCTCCCGGAAAACGCCCACTGTTACCCATATCCGACTCATCCGCACAAATTTTCCGATCTGGGAATGTTCTTTCCGTGGAAAATCCCGATGATGACTCCTTCCGGCATAATGCTGCGCTACCGCCGAGATCTGTACTGGCTGCCCAGTCATCAGGACACAGCCCCCTCCGCCGGCCACCGTCATCACTCAACCTAGCCACCATAACTACAAATCAAGGTGTTGCCCTAATGGGATCAAATATGCTTTTGGGCTCAATGTGGATAAGCCCACTAGCTGAGATTTGTGGTTTGGACATAATTTCATCCATAATAGGGAGGTTTGGGCCAAATTTTAAGAGTTTATCAATTGATCCTCATAAATTGGACTTTGATTCCTCTATTATAGAGAAGCTCGACCTTTCTTCACAAGGTCTTTCCTCTTTAATGGAGAAGTTGGACTTAGCCCTAATTTATCTATCACTCCAAACATGTCTATTATTTAGACTTTATGATTTGGATATGAATCTCTATTGTGTAGAAAATGTAAACATCCAAAGAGTTGATTGGATAATAGATTTTACTATCATAATAGCCTCTAATGGTGCATTTCTACCATCTCCCATCCTGAAGCAGCTGACATTAGACCAATATGATGTTTCTAGTGGAAAGTACAGGTTCCTGTACGGTTCTACCGGGGCTTGGATGTTCCTTTTGGTTACAGAAATTGGTCGTATGTTGTCTCATGCCGTAGCTCGAACATCATATTGGAAACTCCGTGTTCCTTTCCTTAGTAAATGTGATGGGGTGGTAACTATTTCCCTTAGAATGGAGAGATTTTCTGCAAATATTGAAGCTAACCGGATTTGGACTTCCTCAAGTGAACCAAATTTTTGGGAGCACTCGTCTAAGGATGTAACTGTTGTTTTTTATCCTTTTATCCTAGGTATAGGATATTGGTCGCGAGAGTTTTCTCTCGTCATACTAGTGACCACCCTTTTCAGGGATCTAGTGTTTTGACACTTCCGGCGCAAGTATGGAGTATTAAAACCACACAAGAAATTATCTTTTTGACGTGGTATTGGTGTTCGCACCGTTTTGCATCCAGTCAATGGAGCAGACGTCTATCTCTACTTTAATTCGATTTTAGCTGTTGCTTATGTATTTTCTCTTGGTTTTTGTCTTACCCGTAAGGCAAAACCACAGTTTGTTTCCTTCGCCCTTGTAAGTCCGACGAATTTCTTGGGTTTCTCCCTAGAAGAGATTCCTTTACCGCTATCTTAATAAAAAAGGGTTTTGACGTCAAAAAAAATATCTATGTATTTTGTGATTTCAGGATTTATCGTTTCTGATATAAGTTTGCTCATCATATATACATTAACATTTTTTTTCGGCCAAAGTTATTTTATTATAAAGCCCCAAAGGGCAAGTTACATTGAAGCTGAAGATTTACTCGAGGCTCGACAATGGTCCAAAGCATTTAGATAAGGATGAAGATAAACAAAAAAAAAACAATAACACGTGTTGCATTTTCTATGATCATGCTTTCTACACACGTGTCAGTACTTTTGCGGAATTCGAAACGTCACCAGCTGCCGCTTTGATCCGCCGTTTAGCATTTGTTTGCCGGTGGGATCGCCGAAAAGCTTCCCTGGTCACCTTCGAAAACCGCTTTAGTCTTCAGCCATCACGAAGCTTCCTCTTCCTCTTTTCCAGCCAAACATCCAACCAATTTGCTCTATTGCCCCGTCGATCAAAATTCTCATTCTTAAGAGGAACTTGCATCGAACCTGACCAAATTTACTTCTGATTCTTACGCCTTAACAGGGCAAGTAGCAAGGCGTTACTACTCTACGAAAAGATAGGGTTTGAGTCCATGGAGATAAATGGAGAAATTAGAGAAAATAAAAGAAAAAGTGAAGCCAAGATCCCAGTAACATTGGAAAGATTATTGACAACCGAAAAACTAATTCATTAATCGGAAGGAGATTATTACAAAGTCTCTCATCCTCTCTGAAAGATCCAAAAGAAAAGCAAGAGAGGTTAACAAAACAAACTTGAGAGACATATCACTCCTTGACGGAAAAAGCAAAAACCGATCCGTTAAGATCGGTAGATTTATCCAACCGATTCAAAATCGGCGAAGATAGATCCGATCCTTATATGGATCGGATAGCAAAAACGACTAGAAAGACCGACCCGACAGCATAAACCACCGAAGACGGAGACGATGATTAAAAAGTTCGCTCAGTAGAGAGAAAGTGAACAACAGCAAAGAGAGAGAGAAAACAAACTATTATATACATTAACATAAAACTCATCTACATTCTTATATTTTTCCATGTGAAAGATTATTTTATTATAAGTAGATATTACACAGAGGTACAATACTAAACCGACAAAGGTATTAACCTTTCCGGAGCCAGAAGCTGACGAATTTAAAACTAAAAACCTTCGGAGTCTAAGCGGATAAGTACAACAAAACATCCTAAAGAACAAGGTGAAAACTAGTATAAGAGCAAGACATTTTCTAATCAAATAAAACTAACTCATCTACATTTTTATTATATTTTTCTTTTCCTTAAAAGATTTTATTATAGAACCCAAATGGGAAAAATACATAGCCAAAGACACAAAGCTGGCAAAGGTATCAATCTTTCTTGAGCCATAAGCCGACGAGCTTAAAGTAACACTTCCGGAGCCAAAAGTCGTTTTTACAAAACAGCGGACAAACATACATGCTTAAACCACCCTACTGCGGAAAATCTAAAAGTAAGCATAACACAACCATAATATGAACCAAACAAGAGCGGAAGTAGGAAGTGACGTGATACATTAAAGTCTTCCTTATTGAGTTGAGAAGAACCTTCTTTATACTGCTCTTTCAATTGGAGCAGCCACTAGTAAACCCTTCCTCATTATATAGTTGCCACGAATCGAAACCACGAGAGAAGGATGTCTCCGCAAACTCGAGTAGTCGATGTAGAAGTAGTTTTGACAATCGCCTACTCTAAGGCCTATAGCAAAGAGCTTAAGCTCCTTCCTCTTGAAATGAAATCAGATTAATTTGAGATGATAGCCTCCGACAACAACTGTAGATACAAATCCGGAAAAGCACAACTTCACAATCTTGAAGTTCCACCACTAGAAGATGAACACAACAAAACCAGAGGAGACATGAGAGGAAAAGGTCCATAATTAAAACCAAATCTGAACTAAAGCACTAATCCGAAAAGATGACACCACTTGAACTGTCCTAGCCGAGGAGCTGCACAAAGACAAGAGGTTGATACCACCTATTAAGAGCTGTCACCAGCAACACCAACACAAGACTGCCGCAGAAGAGATCTAACCCCTCGGATCAAGCAAACACATAAACAAGAAACTGATACAGGAAAAAAAAATCAGAACTATTGAACTCCTAGTAGAGACGACGACGCAGTGACCATAAAAGAACTTCAACCCAAGCACCTTTGCTCCTCCAACTCCACTCGATCCGGATCTAACCAGACCTCGTTTTATCGCACACAGGAGAGAGAAGAGAGAACTTTTTTTTGCTGTATCTTCATTCTTATTATTTATTCAAATAGTTTTGAATTATGGAGTCAACTTAAACATCTAAAATTATGGTTTAAAAAAGTATTTTAATTATTTTTAACTTAATATTTTAGAACGTGTTTCTTCTAAAATAAGTGTCATTGTTGAATGTAAATGTAATGATTGATATGGAATTACATACTCGGAATGCATCCAACAGTACTGTCACGTCGTTGTTTTGGGTAGATAAATGAAAGTTTCGGTTGAAAAAAACTCGAACTTTTAATATCCGAACAATAAAAAATAGTAAATCTTTATAAGACGTGTAAATCATGCAACTGTGATAACCTTGTAGCTAGCATAAAGAGGTAAAAAAAATTCACTAATGATATTATTAAAAAACTTAAAGATACAAGATAGAATACATAAGCCGGCAGACAAAATAAAGTCTCCGGAATCAACAATCCACAAAAGGAGAAACCAAGCCGACGGAAATCATCATTTCTTCGGAGTCAACCGCCCAAAGAAGGGAATCATATTTTAAATAAATTCATGGATAGTTTTAAATTTTAAAGAAATAATTTGTAAAAAGGGGAATAGGAAACCCTATAAAAACACTTTTTTAATAGTCAAATCTTTATTTTAGATCATTATATTTCTCGTTCATATTTGCAAAACGATAAAAAATTTGAAAACCATATAGTAAGAAAAACCGGATTAAGAAGAACAAAAAAATAAACAAATAAGAGATATCTCTTTTTTTTTTTTTTTGATATTCATTGATTATATTACTAGACTGCCTTCTCATCAATTTTTTATATTACATTCTCTTTGTATATGTAACTACTCGAGACCATCTTATAAATAAAATTGATTATATTAGGTATATGTAATTGTTATTCTTTGATATTCGTTGAGTATATTATTACATTGCCTTTGTATTCGAAAGTACTCGATGACTATCTTTTAAATAGAAATGATTAAATAAGGAATATATAATAATTATATTTCAATACTCGTTGACTATTTTATTATATTGCCTTTGTACACGAAAGTACTCGATGACCATCTTAAAATATAAAGCGCACACTCTTAAAGATTGTTGAATTAAAATTGCTGAAATGAGTAAGCAATTAATATTAAAGAACAAAAGAAACTCTTATTACTCAAAACAAAACAAAACAAGAAAGATGATGGCTAAGTATTGGGCAAAAATATATGCTCTCTACTTGAGGTATGATTCAATCATGCATATCAGAAAATTTGTTTTACATAAAAATGTTTTCCTCTTCACGAATCCTCCAGGACGAAAATAAGGTATGGAATATGATAGTAGAGTATTCAACTTTTTTTCCTAATATGCATTTAAACATTTAAATGGCGTTTATATTGAAACCTAATGAGTGAAAATTGTTTTCATGATAATTTCGACAAATATAGTCCTTTTTCTCTGATAATGATTTATTACTTCTTATTTTTCATGAAAACACGAAAGAGAGTGTTCCAAAAGGAAAAAAATGCTAAAACTCAAACTCTCAAAACAAAGAACTGAGTTTTGTAGACGCCTAAAATCATTGATCCATCAAATAACGATTTTGATTGTCCTTTACATAACCAACACTAATATTTTGTGCTCCTTCATTGACATTCTCAGTTCTCTCACCATCATGAAGACCTCCTAGAAAAATTCATTCACGTTTATCCTCAGTTCTTCGGATTGCGCCTCGAACAAGACAAGCATTGGTGGATCGCGAGAAGGAAGATGTTGCACGGATTCTAGATTCTTCCTACAAAACATTATCTTATTCCAATATCTCTTGAGAAATATATCAGTTCATAGATCTTCTTCATGCGAAGATCATTGATTCTGCAACCACGATGTAGTTGCACAATCAATTGATCAACCATATACTAATGGTTCTTCGTATGACTTTTCTTCAATTGCTCATGAACATTTTTTGTTTTCTCTTTCAGGTACGATTCAATATTCATCTCTTTTTTCTTTCTCTCGATCTCTGGTAATGCAAAAAAAAAAATCGTCAAGGAGATCTCTAACCGCCTCAATGGATGGCCAAACCATTGGCTTAGCCTCGTTAGGGCTAAACATGATCATACATCCATGTACGTCACACAATATGGTTAGTCCTTTCACTTTTTTCACTAACCATAACCTCCTTTTGTTCAAACTCAAGGATCTTGAGTTTTCATTCAACACCCAAGAAAGTTTTACCTTCTTTCTTGTCATGATCACTCTTATTCATTTTTTTGAGTTTTGTTTCTTGGTGGGTGCGTGAAGAAAAAAATATTTCCCTTTCAAGGTTATTTAGTAAGGTAAAAATAAAAATGATAAGATATATATGATTTGTAAAGATGAAAAATTGATTACCATTTGCCAAAAAAGTATTGAATGTTTATGATGATGTTTAGGATAAACCAATACTTTTTGGCAAGTGGTAATAAATTTTACATCTTTGCAGTGTATCGATCTTATGTTTTTATTTTTAAGTTATTCAAATAGCGTTGCAAGGGAAATATTTTTTGTTCACACTGAACAACAAGAAAGATCTCAAAAAAGAGAAACAAATCTCAAAAAGAGAATAAGAGTGATCATGACAAGAAAGAAGGTAAAACTTTCTTGGGTGGTGAATGAAAACTCAAGATCCTTCAGTGTGAACAAAAGGAGGTTAGGGTTAGTTAAAAAAGTGAGAGAACTAACCATATTGTGTGACGTATATGCATGTTTAATCATGTTCAACCCTAATATGGCTGAGCCAATGGTTTGGCCATACATCGAAGCGGCTCGTGATCTCCTGGAATCAACCAGCCAATGGGGATGAATACACTTAACTACAAAGAAAATCTAATCTCTAGAAGCTATCTTCCATACCAAGAAAGTAGTAGAAATGGAAACCCTAACTTGGAGATGGTGCCAATTGGTCATCAAGTAATGCCTAATTTTGATGAGTTTGTTGGGCCATCCTCTCTACCATTGCATTATCACAACATGAACATTGATCCAAGAATGGCTATGATGAATCAACCTAGGCAATACCATTTTTCTTTCATGAGCCGTGAGATCGAAGTAAAAGATGAACGTAACAACATGAACAATGGCGATCCACAACTTCATAGGAGCAACAATACTTTAACGATCAATGATGATATCATTCAAGAGCCACTACCTCCACCTAATGGAACAATCACCGAAGAAGATAACATTGATGGGACACCGTTTGATATCAATAAGGTTTGGCCTGTAGTAGTTAATAATAATAATCATTTCGAGAGACTTCTAGTTAGTAACTATGTCTATTTGTTTGTTTTAGGAATTTTAATCTATTTTTTTGTCTTGCTATTTTGCCTTGTTTGTTTGTTATAAGACTAACGAGCCTTTTAAAACTTTTTATTGAGAAGAGATATATAGATTCGGGGAAAAAATTCAGCTTCGAAGTACGTTTGAGTTTTCTGACTATTTAGCTAAAAAAAAGTTACACACCAAGAATTTGAGTTTTCTGTCTTTCCTCTTGATTCAGATATACTGTATGCTTACACCATTATTTGTAGGCTTAAAATTGTGAAAGCTAAATGAAAGTTTGCGGTTGTGGTAAAAAATATATGTATATATGTGCATAAAGTAAAGAACATATAGAGTTTTTTAATTGAGGTTTGGTTTCTCTACATATTCGGGACTTAGTCCAAAAACAACCCACTAGAACAAGAGTACACTTACAATTGCAAAGGACATCAAGTACACTTACTTTGATCTAACTCTATTTTCTACATGGACTTAACGAACGATATCAAACACCACTGTCTTGACCTGTCATTCTCAACACTTAAAGTCTCCCTACATCCATCTCTTCGATGATTACGGTCTTCACTGGGAATACCATCAATAGATCTTACACATCTTTCATATTGTCTATCTAGTGGGCTCTCTTAGCAATACCCCAAGCGACTGAGTATTCATAACACTGCCTCTTGATATTTTTAATCAAACGCCGAAACCTAGACAACTCAAACCACGTTTCAAGTCTCCATGAGTTGTTGAGTTTACTTTGAACAAGGCCCATGTGACACTGACGGATTAGGAGCTTGTGCTACCCCTTTTACTTTCTCAATAAAACTCCAACACAACTTCAACGCTTCATCTGCGTATCTTCATATCTTTTGTTTCAATTTTGCATTAGTATATATATCTCATCAACAATATCAATCATGTTTGCGCATACATTGACAATAAAGGAAGACTTACAAACATTCTTAACTACATCAAAAGATGATCAAGTGAGCTGTTGAAGCTACTCTTTGACCACAAAACTTGGAGCTGAAATAAACCAAAAAAGAATTAACAAACAAAAGGAGGGAGTTTTTCACTATCAAACAAGTCGATCAACCACATCGTAGGATCAGATACTACATATGAAGACTGTCTGGAATCCTTGTGTGTGTCCAAGTGATCAGTGTGTCCCAATACATAAAAGCTACATGTGGTTGCCACAATCGATGCATAATCTTTTCGTAGACAACCATTGCAAACTGACAATGAAAAAAGTGGTCCCTTGTTTCTAACCATTCCCTGCATAGTACACATTGATCTATTCCAGCCATTCCCCATGCCCGCAGTCTCCTCCGTTTGCGCAGTCGATTCAGATTTGCAGTCCAAAAAGTGAAGGAGTGCTTGGACACTAACCTTTTAAACCATACAATATCATTCCATCTTTTGCATTCTTCCCAAGGCATAGTCAATTCCTAAGTGGTTTTCATGCTAAAGCTAGTTGATTTGTTACCTTTCTCTCCCTGTTCATATGTATCAGGTTCACTTGAGGCAATCAGAGAATCAACTTCATGCAAGATGCTTCTTATGAGGATAAAAGATTGGTTCCTTACCCTCGGGGGTGGTAGTCTCCATGCATTGTCCTTTGTTCATGGTGAATTGTGGCTCTGATTGAGATGCACATGCTTAAGGGTCGTTCCTGTCAAAGCACTTCAATGAGAGGTTCTATTGGAGACCAGTCATCAAACCAATAGTTCCAGAGAGACCGTCACCAATGTTACATCCTATGAGCCTTCTTCCTAATGGTCTAAGCTTAAGTAGTGATTTCCATATCCATGAAGATGTATGTTTTATTTCTGCATTCCAGAATTTCTGGCCTTTCAACTTGTTATTCATCATCTATGCTACCCATGAGGACCCACTGTTTGTGAAGAGTAGTCATACAAGCTTAAGATTTAAAGCTTTGTTCCACAATGTGAAGTCCCTTAGATCCAAACCACCTTCATTTCTGGTTAGGCAAATCTTTTTCCACGAGTACTTTAGCTGCTACTTTAAGAGATATACTTCCAGACTAGAGGAACTTGTTGTAGATCATCTTAATATCTTTGAGGCGGGCGTCGGAAATTCACGAGAGAGTATTTGAATGAAGAGATAAGTTGTAATCTTCCAGAGAATGGGAGAAGTCTTGTTGATTAGTGAGAGTACACCATTTTCCGGAGCTTTTTGTAGAGAAGAGAAAGTCCTACGTACCTGACAGGCCAAGTGCCTTTTCGATAACCAAATGTATTCATGGCTTCTATTTCTTCGTTAGGAAGACCAAATAGAAACATGACAGATTTGCCTATGTTCATTCTTAGCCCTGATAGTTGATTAAATTCCTGAAAAACATTTCCAATTTCCTACAAAAAGGATTTTCAACCATCAAAGAAGACCATCAAGTCATCAACAAAGGCTATGTCCCTGATTTTAGGATCCTTGCCAAGCGGATGGTAGCCAATAGATCCATCCTCGTACTTATTTCACCATATCTAAGAAGTCTTGCATAGCCATGAAAGAAGAGAGTTGGGGAGAGGGGATTGCATTGACGAAGTCATCTCGTTCATTCGAAGAAACCAAAACTTTCACCATTCACAGAGATGCAGAATGAAGGGGAGGTAGTACACTCATAAATTCGGTGTATAAATTTTTGGGAAGTCCTGATGTTTCTAAAATTTTCATAAGCAAATTCCATCTCATAGTATCAAACACTTTCTGGAGATCCACCTGAAGCAGTCCTCTGTGAGAGATGTCACCTCTGCCTGAGTCTTGCACCATCTCTGCGGCAAGTAATATATTTTCTACTAATATACGAACTTTCACAAATTTCGTTTGATTATTAGAGGTCATTTTAGGTTGGAGATTCTAAAGTCTTCTAGCCAAAATCTTGAAGATTACCTTGTCGAGGACATTTCAACATGAGATAGGCCTACAATCTTTAGGCTTCTTAGCACCAATCTTTTTAGGAATTAGATAAATCATTGTACTGTTCCATTGTTTTAGTTGCTTGTCATATCAGAAGAAGTCTTCTATAGCCTCAGTTACATCTTGACTAATTATGTCCCACCATCTCCTGTAGAACTCTCTTGTATAACCATCTGACCATGTGTTTTGTTGGTGGGCATTGCCAGAAATCCTTTTTTTTATCTCTTGAGCAATTATCAGAGCTTATAGGAGTTGAGAGAGGTCTGTTCGACAATGAAAGTTAGTGTTTCGTCTAATCTTTTCAATCTCAGAATCAGACAAAAGAGGGGTTGATACCCCTAGAAGCTTCTGATCGAAGCTAACACATTGTTGTCACCTGAGCTTGTTATCAAGTAGTGAATCCGATTGTTGGCATTGCGAGAGTTCACAACTTTGTGAAAGAAAGATGTGTTGGCATCTCCAACCTCTAACTACTTGACTCTGGATCTTTGTAACAAAAACCTTTCTTCTGCTTTATATTCTTCCTTAGTAACTTTATATCTTTCTTCTTTATTTGTTTTGCAAATTTATATTCTTTCCTTGTAACTAAAAACCTTTTATTAAAACCAACTTCGTGTTTATACTTTTGCACAGCTGGTTCTGTGTTTCATTAGTGTAACATTCTCTTTGTATCTATGTTTGCTATATGGCTTCTTTTATTTTGTGATTTCGGAATTTATTGTTTCATATGTAACTTAGCTCATATATACATTAAAACACATCTAGATTCTTCTAGTAAAATATTTATTCGAATAAACTTGAGTTATGAAATCATCTAAAACGTCTACAATTATTGTTAAAAATATATTATTTTGTTTATTTTTTAGAATCGTACTATTTTAGAATGTGTTTTTTTTCTAAAATAAATGTCATTTCAAAATATTAATATAATATTCAATATGGAAAATACATACTCGGAATGTGTCCGAGAATATCGTGATATGGATTTTTTGGCTAGAAAAATAAAGGTTTATGCTGTAAAAAAACGAACTATAAATATTGGAACAAGAAAAATAGTAAATCAGTAAAAACTGTGTAGATCATGCAAGTGGGGTAGTCTTGAAGTGCAAGGAGGTAAATCTCCTGGATAATTTTAAAATTAAATTAGAACTTAACGAAATAATTAAGTTGTAAAGGAAAATAGGAAACCCCTATAAAAGTACATTTTTGAATGGGGGTTATTGGTTCTATGATTTTAATGGATTTGAAAATTTTAGTGGATATCCAGAGCTTTCAAAATCAGACTAGTGGATTTCACAATTTAAACAAATGGATTTCAAAATTTAGACTGGTGGATTTTTTAAAAAAATTCACTTATAATATTAATCTTAAAATAAAATATGAAATAAATAGAAAGGTAAATAACATTTTAGTTTTTTACGTCTATCATCGTATAAAATCTCTCTACATATATGCTGCAATGGTTGCTCTCAACTGGCTACCATGCTCTCTTTGTTGATCTTGAGTTGCGCAAACTTCATCATCATCGTTATTAACTTCTTCAAGAACTTTATTTTCTCCTCCTCCTTCTTCTTCATAAGAATTTGTTTCTTCAGGATGCAAGTACAATATCTGTTTGTGTCTTATACGGAAAAGAAGGTGCAAACTTAAAAATAAGAAATTGAAATTTAAAAATATCAAAAGTTCTCTCAATAATGTTTCTCAAAGATGCATGGTGATGGTTAAACAACTTTCTTTCATTTTGTGGAGTAGAATCTTGACCGGAAAACTCTATGATTTTGTGAATTTGGAAGTCGTAGACCTTTTTTCTTGGATTCTAAACCATAGAGTTGTGCTATATGCAAATTGAGATCGATGCATGTGTTATTAGTTCCTAATTGTTAGACATTTTTTCATAGTGGTAAACAAAATAAAATTTTCAAAACACATTCTTCAAACTCAATATTTGAGCCTTTGTAATTTTATCTCTAAAACACTAAAAAATCCACTTAAATCCAATATAAAATCAAATCCATATATAAATCCTAAATATTGAATAACACTTGATTTTAATATGGACTTTAAAATCATAGAACCAATAATATATGATTTCAATATGAATTTTAAAATCATTGATCCAATAACACATGATTTGATTTGAAAATCCAAATTCATTAAAATCATAGAACCAATAAAAAAACTGAGTCATTGTTTTAGATAGACATATTTCTTCTTCCCATTCGCAAACCGGTGAAAAATTAGAAAATCATATAGGAAGGAAAATCGGATTTGAAAAGAACAAAGCAATTAAATGCTTGAATAAATAAGTGATGTATAAGAATCTAACTAATTAAAAATAGCTAATACTAGTTTCTTAAGATGTCCACCTCAACAAAAGGTGATACCTTCCCATGTTGCCACATCAGCAACATCCTGCTAGGCTATACTCATAATCACGTTTCAAACCAACAACATTTAACAAAACAATGATTCACACCTTCAATTCCATTAGTGCCTTAATTAACCCACCACACCTACACAATTTTGACGCCTTAATGGATGACCACCACAACTGTAATTAAATCCTTCCTCTCCCTGC
>OVAN01001799.1:0-37842 GCA_900406275.1 Anastatica hierochuntica
AACTAAAGACTAAGTTTTTGAGCAACAGAATATATGAGTATATTCTATTAGGATGATGACCCAGAGTTTGCATTTTAAAGGCTATATGTTTTTCTTCAACATAGTGAAAGAAAGTCAGAATCATCAAGGAATATTACTAACCCATCTCTTAAACGTTCGCAACTTGCATGCAAACTTGGAACTCAGTTCGTTTGCGATAAAAAAGACGAAAACGTGTCAGCTCGGGTACAAGACCGAATCTGAACACAACTTCGTCATAGCTTGGTTTCTGATACAACAACAGAGGAAGATCTCACCTTTTCTCTCATGATGTTCGCATGAGACAAATGGAAAAGGAACACAATTAAAGAGTATTAGAAGAGATCTGATTTGAAAGGGATTAGCCGGAAAGTTATTTTATGATCCCAACACCAAACCCTCTCAATCTATGTAGAATCAGTAACCAAAACATATAAAAGGTGCACTTTATTGAATCTGTAAAAGAAGCAATTCGATTAAAGCCTAGTGAGAATCAAAAGCTACTAAGAACACTCTCAGCACTCATGAATCTCTCGATCTCTCCCCGAGAAGATCACCCAAGACCCCATGGTCTACTCTTAACAAATCCATAAACACAAATGAACAACGCATGTTCTTATCTAAAGACGATAAAGCAAAGCCCATGTATAAGTCAAAGTCTCTTCCTTTCTCTACCAGATTAATTTTCACGTATACGGCTCTTTATGATTGAACTTTCTCTGCCTTATGTTCTTCTTCTTCTTCTTCTGAATGCAGGTGTGGCTAGAGCATATTTCAATACCCTCCGGTTTAGACAAGCTTGTCGTCAATCTTTTGGGAGGATAATAATACACTGATGGGACAGAGAGCATTGATAGGAAAAGAAGCTTGCTTGGAAATCTGTAACACTTTTGTTTTCTGATGTATTGGAGGTTTTTCTCTCTCCAACAAAGCCATATCGAATAATTGGATTCCTAGAATCCACACCAGCTTGTCCAGTACATGATGACATACGTCTTGGCCTCTCGAGATAGTTGAAAATGATAAGCTTCATGTCCTATACTCTTCAAGGATTCCAAAGACCCAATGGTGTTGACTCTCATGCTTCTAGTGTCCTTATCAATTATGTTATCTATCTTAGGCAACTTAGAAAACTTTCCATTTCCACTCTCATGAACAGATGAGCCTCTCCACATGAAGAAAGTACGACAAAAACAGCCTTCGATTGAGCCAAATTAGCTTGTCAGTATGCTAGAATCCGGGGCACTTCTGCACATGATAGACGTTGTGTACATTGTTAGCTACTCCAATTATACTAAGCACATAAGCTTCTTGTACCATGAATATGTTTCTATATTTGAACATCCACGTATTTTGAAGCTTCCTTGTAATATGTATGTAATGCACTTGCATCTAAATTTTATATCCCTTGTTATGCATTAATAATGATTTTTTTTGGCAATAGATAGTCTTGTACTTAAGGTTGTACATCATCTTATACTGTATCACTGTAGTTTTCCAACAATACCCCATCATCATCCTTATTTTTGATGGTAGGCATTGAGGCAACATCAAACTTAGATCCCACAATTCTCATGTCCAATGCATACTTGCTGAAATTGTGAATTGCCTTCAAGTGAATATGTAACAACATAATGCAGCCCTTCAAAACAGTTTCTAAATCCGCATCATCTATGAAGACAACCCTCATTGTCGCAAAATAAAACAATCTGATGTATAACTCGTACATCATTGTATAATCTTCCAAAAAAAATGTACCTTTCTCAAATCCGCGCTACAACAATCTGTGCCCAAATTTCTGCACCACTCAGTACTTTATCATTCAGCTTTTGCACAAATTCAAGTGTAGATGTTCGGTCCTTCTCCAAGGCTTCCATTCGAACCCCTTTGGAAAGATTATACTCAAGAGCGTCTTTAACAAAGTTCATGGGTTTGTATTTAAAGTGCCATGACTTGTAAAGTATGAGTTTCTTCTCTGAGTGGGCATTCTGGTTTATAGATAGCTTCATAATGATTATTTTCTCCATTTTCAGCTTGTGTTGATATGGTTGGAACAAAGCTTTCCCTAACTCAACCATAATATCTTCATCTAAATATGTAGTTACTTCAGTGAGAAACCACTTTTTTACACGATGTGGGCCCATCTTCATCCTCACTTTCTCATTTTCTAGCTTCTCACTATCGAGTTTTAAATCATGAAGTTGCATCAAATATTCTTGTTTATATTCTAGATTTGCATCATTCGGATCCTGCTCTTGATAGGAGAATTCTTTAAATGAAATGGCATAAGTAGCAATATTTCCTGGTTGTGGAATGGAAAATAATCTCTTCACATGTATATCCTCTGAAAGCTCCAGAACTCTCACTCGATTCAGTTTTTTTTTAAGAACAATCACAAACACACTTGATACGCATTGCTTTGCCCAAAAACATATTGTAAATCTCCTGCTTCTTATTTGTGTCTGAACTTATCATTCACATCACCATAAAAAACTGTTACATTCTACTGAAATCATATTTCATCCTTCTCCAATGCTTACAACCTCGTAACACTTTCCAGCACCATTGAAAACCATTTGTGATGTCTCACTTATCTATACTTTTGAGCTTGTGTTTGTCCTCTTTTAGTTCGTGACTCTCCAATCCAAATATGAACTCACTCTTCACTTTTCATGATCTCTTGATATGCAAATACCAATCTTTCTTTGCCCTTTTGATCTCTTCCGTGGCGTAATCCCTCTCAACCATTTGTGACTACAAAAAATTCAAAATTTCTACCGCCAAGCTACACTCCCTTCTCCCCCCTCCTTTTCTGATATGGTACTGTTTTCTAACAATTTTATTAGCTTTGTATTTAAATTTCCAGCTCTTATTACATAAACTCATTTTCCTTGTTCGAGACAATCTGCTTAGTGAAAGGGCAAAATGTGTCAAACACATGGTGTGCACGTTGCTTTTTGATGAAATCTTCATCATTTTTAAAACTGAACTCATCGTTCCTCACTAATGCCAATTGAAAACCATCAGCAACATCAGTTAACGCACAATGCAAGTGAATGCCATCTTCCATCTTAGATGTTGGTACCTGCTAATAAAACACTTCAAGTTAATGGAATTTTTGAGTTTGGATTGATTCATTTACTGGATTTGACTCATCTTTGTGAAGCTATTGGATCAAATTCTATATTACATTCTAAAGCAAAAAGTTATTATTCTCTACACTTCTTTAATCTATATACACTCCATACACTTCAATTCCAATTATACCCTTATCTTATTAAACTAATGTTTTAATAAAAAAAATCAAACAATTAATTTGGGACCCACATTTTTCTCTCTCCTCCATCCAAATATCTTCCATCAATTTTTTCAATTATTCTTGGACCACCTAATATGTTTTTATACATCAACACACTAAATTAAATAACAAAATTATAATAAAAAAAACTACTCCTACAAAATAACAAATATCATCATCAACAATATTTAACTTGAATCCACTTAAAATATTCATGTTTTTACCTAATCAACATTTAAAAATAAATAGTATATATTCAAAAATAAATATTTAGGAATGTTTTATCTATATATTTAATAAACAATTAAAATAGAATTCATTGCTACTAACTAATATTATTCATATATATATTATACTAATTAAAAAGGGAAGATTGTGGCTTCTGAGACATGCCATGTCAGATTTTACTAAAGCTTCCCTTGGTTGCCGCATCAGCTCTTATACGGATCATCCAATTCCTTTACAGAATGGAGTCCATAATGAAAATCAGCATGTTGATGTGCCTCATCTTGACATTCTTCCTCTGGCCATACTACCTCCGGAGGCATCACATTTTGAACTCACGATGGTCATACGTCGCAGCCACTGAGCCCAACAAGCTCTGAACATACTGTGAGTGGTCATGATGATGTTGAAATGAGTGAGTCAATTGCAAATGGTAAACATAAGATGGATGAGGCTGAATCTTCGATGGGGCAGCGAAAGAAAAAAGACTCTCGAGTCGGGTGAGGAGAGTGGCACTACTCATGATGATGATGGTGATGATGATGATGATGATGATGATGGAGGCGCGGTGGGCCCGAAACCACCGATGGCACCATGAGTACGTTCGTTTGAAACTGTCAAGGTCTTGGCATTGACTTGACAGTTCGACGCCTAAAAGAGATATGTCAAAAATATCTCTCGGACATCATATGCCTCTTCGAAACAAAGCAAAAATATGACTACATTCGAGACTTATGTTGCGACCTTGGTTATGATTTCTACTTTACAGTACCACCAATAGTTCTTAGTGATGAAATTGCTTTATTTTTGAAAAAATCGCTTTCATTTTGCTTCTGCAAATCTCATCCATTGTACTGTTGATTTTAATGAACTTATCTTTGATTGTTCGTTTGTGTATGGCCATTCTGAAACTTCTTTACGTCATCACTTATGGGAAAGGATAGAGAAAATTTCAACAACTAGAAATGGACCTTGATTAATTCTTGTCGATTTTAATGAAATCGGTGGCAATGATGAAAAGAGAGGAGGTCTGCCTCGAGCTGAATATACATTTATGGATTTTAGACGAATGCTAGCTGTCTACGCTTTTCAAAATCTTCAAAATGTTGGAGACCGATTTACATGGACGGGCAAACGACATAACCACGACGTTCGGTGTTGCATGGATAAAGTTATGGGTAATACAAATGGCTAACTATGTTTCCATCAGCATTACTCAATTTTTACCTTTTGAGGGTTCAGATCACCGGCCTCTACTTACTTCCTTGTCGCGGCCTACCATTACCAAAAGTCACCGATTTTACTATGATAATAGCTTATTCGAGAATGAGTCCTTCAAACTCGAAGTGCTAAAGAATTGGCACAACGATTCTAATAGAAACAAGGAGTGGGATGTGAAGCTTCATAAGACTCGTCAAGAAATAACTCACTGGAAAAAAAAATCACAAGCCTAATGTTGCCAAGAGAATAGCCTCGTTAAAGGAACGTCTAGATATAGCCTACGCGAATAACCACACTTCAAGATCGACACGTAAAGCCATCCGAAAAGAGTTATGTCAGGCTTACAAAGATGAGGAGCAATTCTAAAATATGAAAAGTAGAAACCAATGGCTCAAACTAAGAGATGAAATACTCGGTATTTCTATGCTTAAACAAAGACTCGTGTTGCAAAAAACAAAATTATGGCCACCGAAGATGAATTTGGGTGAATTTACCGTGGTGATGACGAAATAGGTCAAGCAGCGGAAGCATATCGACACTGTTTACTAGTGGTGGCACCCGTTCCAGTACCCTTGATAGTGTCTTTGCGGGATTCAATCAACGAATATCTGATCATATGAATGTAATGCTAACTTGAATGGTCGCTGAAGATGAAGTTCAACGCGTAATCTTTGATATGGGGGTGACGAAAGTTCCAGGCCCTGACGGATTCACTGCTGCTTTTTTCCAAAAATTTTGGCCTAACATTAAAACTGATATCTTCTCTGAGGTAACTGAATTTTTTTGTACTAACAATTTAACGGATAAAAGGAACCATACCAATATCTTCTTAATACCTAAGAAAGAACTACCGTTAAAGACGTTAGATTTTAAACATATTGCTTTATGCAACGTTACCTATAAGATTATATCTAAGATCCTGGTCAACCGCCTAAAAACATCTGCTATCACTTATTTCCCCCCCCCCAATCAAGCGACGTTTATACCAGGGAGAAACATTCTTGACAATGTTATTATAGCTCATGAGGTTCTTCATTCGTTAAAGTCACAAAAGAGATGGGCCAAATCATATATGGCCATCATGACAGATATTACCAAAGCCTATGATCGATTAGAGTGGAACGTTATGCGTCGAACAATGATGGCTCTGTGATTTTCTCAAACATGGATTGATTGAATAATGGCTTGTGTAGAATCGCCAACTTTTTCGGTGTTGATCAATGGTTCTCCTATAGGTGATATTACTCCAGGACGAGGGATTCGACAAGGTGACCTGTTGTCGCCATACCTATTTATCTTATGTGCGGAGGTGCTCACATTTATACTAGACTCAATGGCTGTCAAAAATAAAAACCAAAGGGATCAAATAAAGAAACTTCGGTCCTACACTATTCAACCTCATGTTTGTGAATAACATCTTACTCTTCTATAACGCCCATCCCAAATCCTGCAAAGCCATTATACAAACATTACATCTATATGAAGAAGTTTCAGGCCAAGCATTAAATTTGAGTAAATCAGCCATTACCTTTGGTTCTAGAGTCATAGATAGTGATAAATCTTGACTTCGTCACATTCTCAACATCCACAATGACAGAAGTAATGGGAAGTAACTAGGATTATCGGAGCATGTTAGTCGTAAGAAAAAGGATGTCTTCAAATATATTGTTGAAAAAATGCAACATCGAACAAGCAGCTGGACGAATAAATTTCTCTCTAACACTGGTAAAGAAATCATCATCTAAACTGTAGCACTCACGCTTCCGGTAAATACTATGAATTGCTTTAAATTACCCAAAGGAATCTGTGAGGATATTGAGGCTACTTTAGCGGCCTACTGGTGGAGAAAAGAGAAAGATGCCAAAGGAATACACTGGTTTGCTTGGGATAGAATAAGTTGATCAAAACGGGATGAAGGTTTGGGATTCAGAAAACTTGAAAACTTCAATAATGCTCTACTGGGAAAGCATATTTGTTGAATACTTCAAAACCAAAATTTTTTAGTCGCTCGGACACTAAAAGGTCGGTACTACCCGGATGGACATATCTTGGATGCTAGGGTGGGCTCAAAACCTTCCTATATTTGGTGTTCTTTGTTAGAAAGGCGTCAATTGGTAAAGAAAGGCATGAGAGTTGTCATTTGGACTGGCAATACGACTAAAATATGGCAGGATAATTGGTTACCTGTGTTGCCACCACGACCTCCCCGGCGGATCTATGGTCCTTTGACTAATGTCCAGCTAGTACAAGATTTTCTATCCCCTAAAAGCTTCTCTTGGAATATATCTAAACTTTGAGCCATTATAATTGATGATGATGTGGAGATCATTAAAACCATCCACTTGAGTCGACATTCAAATGTGGATCTCATGGGTTGGAATTATAACCCCCAAGGCTTGTATACAGTCAAATCAGTTGTTAGACTCGCGGATCAGGTAAACAATAACCCCGTCTTGCCTATTCATGGGAGTAGCGAACTCAAAGATATTGTCTGGAAATTAAAGAAAACTCCAAAACTTAAACACTTCCTCTAGCGAGCATTATCCTCAGCCTTACATGCTGGATCTATTTTAGGACGCATACATATTAAAATGAATACAACATGCAAAAGATGTTGTTAGCATGAGGAAACTTTAAATCATCTCTTCTTCAATTGTGACTATGTCAAAGCTATATGGCATGGAATTCAACCATCTGATCGCATATTATTCGACAATTCAACATCCTTTACTACCAAGATGGCAGCAATCATCCATAATTTCAGCAACCTCAATTTGCAAGCTATGATGTGCCATACATCTATATAGGCCTTGTGACGAATCTAGAAAAGTCGGAATCTATTGGTCTACCAAAAGAAACAAAGTCAGTGGCAAATGGATGTAACACTTATAGTTCGTGACGCGGAGGAATTTTTAAATGTCGGACATGATTTTTCTCCTACAACAAGGGTTTCAAGTCATCGTCAAACTGCATGGACTAAGCCTCCTATAGGTTTTATGAAATCTAATTTTGACGCAAGCTTTCGAGGTCATCATCAATCTTTAGCAGGATGGATAATTCGCGATGAAAATGGTATTTTCTATGGCGCAGGGCACGTTATAGGCCTGGTCTATAGTGATGTTATCCCAGCTGAGCTCCAAGCCTTATTGATCTCCATCCAACAGATGTGGGTCAAAGGATTTAGACAGATCATATTTGAGGGAGACAAACAAACAATCATCAAAATGCTAAAGGGAGAGGAATTATGTTTTAGCCATCATAATCTAATCTGCGATATACTTGGTTGGTTAAAGCGTTTTACTGATGCAACATTAGTATGGACTAGGCGAGAATCAAATCAAGTGGCAGATTGCTTACCGTTCATAATTTAATGAAATGTTTGGAAAAAAAATATATCTAAACTAAAATATAATTTTATCATAATCTATCATTAATATATATATATTAATACTTTTAATATTATTAATATAATTATCTGAATAAAATATTTTTAAAAAAACATATTATGATTAAAATATTTTGAGTAATTTTCATTTTTAAATATTTTATTATATTTGTATTTTAAAATATTTGGTTCGGATATGTGTTTAGTTAGGATTTGAAATAAAGAAAAAACAAAAATAATTAACTAATTTTAATTATTTTTTTTAATATTTATATTTTGGTTTATTAAATATTTCTTCTTATTATGTCTTATGTAAACTTAAATATGTATTATGTTAGCAAACTATTTGTATCTGTCATATTTTGTGTTCGTACAACTTGATACAAGTCGGTATGACTGAGTAAAACTTTTTCACCTTAAAATAAATTGTATAAAACTCAGAAAAAGTGTATGTGTTGAAATGTTAGTAAAAAGTAGTAGATTAGGAAATTGGATTAACATTTATATGTCTATAAAAAAATTTCAAACACCAAGCATCCAAACTCTTTCTTTTGCTTAAGATACCGTATAGTTTTATGGCTCTTTCTCCTAACCAAAACATGTTGTTTTGCTAAATAAACAAACTATATGATTTTTAAATAAATTTTATGTAAATATATTGATTGTTTGATAGAAATATATATTATCATAAGTACAACTGAAATTATTTATGTTAGAGTTCAGTAAGTATACTATAAACCTAAAAATATATGATTGTGTGTAATATAGTACAATTGATTTTATGGGATACAAATGTGTTTATATTTTGACGGCGCCACATGGTCAGAGAGTCAATTGACGGCGCCACGTGGCAATGAAATCAAATGACAACACCATTTATTTCTTTTTAAAAAATATATATTTTTATAATTTTTTTAAAAAACTCTAAATTCAAAAATTGCACCAGTTGTATCAGAATTGTATCAATTGTACCAATATACTTAGAATTTGAATTATATAAAAATTCAATCGTACAAATTTAAAACTCAGTTGTACCATATAGAAACACAGTTTTACCAACATAGTTAGAATTTAAACCATATAAAACCTCAAACATACCTATTTAAAATTCAGTCGTACTTCCCTTTTAACAAAATATTAGTCTTAGTTAACCAGTTATACACTGAATCATATTTTCTCTTTTAAGATAATTTTCAGGTATAACAATAAAATTAAAAAACTATAGTATTTTATAAAAAAATGTATGCTTTAGAGACAACTACCAGGTGGGGGAGTTGGGCCAACTACAATATGGTTTTAAAGACAATTGTGTTTTTGTTTGTATTAATTTTAAAAATCTTTTTTAAATTTTTGTATATTGCGAAAATACAAGCTATTAATTATTTATATAAGTAAATTATTTTTATTGGCCTTTCTCTTTTTCAAAAATATGAGTTTTCTTTATATTATAACTAGTTAATTATACATTAATTACTTATTTTAAATAAATTTTATTTTAATTACTTTCAAAAATAATTTTAAGTAACTAAATAATTTTAAAATTTTATTTACCATTTTTCTTTAAAAAATCTATTTTATGATTTTTTCGAAAAAATATTAAGAGAATCTAGATAAAATTTTGGTAACAAATTCTAATTTATTTTTGAACTATAAAGTTTTTAGAATTAGTTTAAAATCTATTTTACCCTTAATGAAAAATTTTCCTTTCTTTATATATTTTCTTTTCAATTGCAATTGATGTAATTTTTAACAAATTAAATGGTATTTTTCTAAATGTATTCTCAAATAATAATGTAGATATAAAATGATATGATTTGAAATTAACAAGTTAGTGGTTGATTACAATATCATTTTGTTAATCAATTAATTTGGATAATTACAAAAATGCTTTAATCAATTAATTTCTCAAAAAAAATGAAAACCAAATTTACTGAAAAAACGAAAAACCATCATATGTTGACATAAACATACATATAAATCTTACATATCTATACTTAAGTATTGTTTAAACCATTTTAAAAAGATTCATACTTTTTAAGAACTACACAAAAATAGTTTTCCACAATAACAATGCGGTCATGAATTATGTGGTTTAGAATTAATATCAAAATCTGTGTTAGTGAGCCATGTCAAAGCTCAAAACAAACTAAAGGCATTCAATATGCATGCACACCCAATAATATCCTTAAATCCAAATCAAACAAAAAAATAACTCCACAAATTTTTGTTTAAAAAACTATCAATAAGAAAATCCCAAAGTGAATTTAGAAACAGGTTGATTGATTAAAAAATTGCAATAATTAATTGTATTACTTTCTTCATCAAATTGCAATAACATCGCATTACAGTAGCAATTGTATCACCACCAATTCATATAGCTTATAGCCTATAACTCTTTGAGTAAAACTGCTAAAAGTTCTTACATTCTAAACCATGCTGTAATTTTGTTTTCAACATAAATTGGAAATGTACTTCTACTAAAAATGAATTGAAATTTTGATTTGTTCTTTGTCAGATAGAGGAATAATCTTTTAGAACAATCAAGCACAATACAATACTACATTATAAGTTGAAGATTAACTTCTTTTGAAAGCTGGACGACAACACAATTAATTATGATATAATAATCTATAAAAAGAGGCGACAACACAATTAATTAAGATACAATAATCTAGAAAAATGAGATAAATTCGAAGGGCAAAAAAAAGAAAAAAAAAGGAAAAAGAGATAAACAAAATCAAAAGAACAATTTGTATCGTAATTAGAACGAGGAAACAACTTAGATGTTTATTGGAATGGGAATAAAGATGCTTATTAAGCATCTAAAATTCAAATTATCAATAATGAAATATCATTACATATATAGTATACATAAACCAAACAAAATAGAAGAGCCATAACTATAAAATTTCATAACATTTTTCGTACCTAATTTTATACATAACAACTATCTATCACCGGAAAAACACTCTAGTTTAACAAAAAAAAATTGCAAAATTAAAAATAATTAAAGTGAATTATTCGAATACCAATGTGTTCTGCATGTGTTCTATCAATGATGTTTGTCACGCTCCGTTTTTCGGGACGGATCGTGACACGTTACGCTGCTTCCACGGGACCATCTTAACTGGGAGGGGACGCGCTTCATCCAAGAGGGCGTGTAGGACCCAGGGTGGTAAAACCTTTTAGAGTTAGGCATGCCTATTCGGATGTGTTCAAGGTGTCTGTCGCCGATCGTGGATCTGACTATGAGGGAGGGACTAGGCCATCTCTGCACAAACTGGTCGGGTACTGGAACCGTATCCCTGAGGAGCCCAAGGCGGGACGAAATCAGTCAAGTATGGTCCAAGAGAAGAAGGCTGACTCGACATGCGAGTAATATTGTCGGGTGTCGCACGACCTTTCGGAAAAAGCCCGTGACAAGTGGTATCAGAACCGGAATGATGTGCGCGTTATTCTGCCAAGCGCCCGAGGCGGGTATGCAGGAGACCTCTGTCGGTGGCGAAGAGATGGGAAGAGCATGTGGTGCTCGAGGTGAGCCGGTTGCCGTAATCCCAAGGCGAGGTGCCGAGTTATCGATCAGAGTGGAGACACGAGAGTTTCGTAATGTCACAGCAGACGATAACGAGGATTCCCTCGGTGCACGAAGACGTGGACCATTATGAGTAGGGGAGGATGTCGCGCCCCGTTTCTCGGGATGGACCGTGACACGTTACGCTGCTTCCGCGGGACCATCTTAGTTGGGAGGGAACGCGCTTCATCCAAGAGAACGTGCAGGACCCAGGGTGGTAATACCCTTTAGAATTAGGCAGACCTACCCGGATGTGCTCGGAGTGTCTATCGCCGATCGTGGATCTGACTATGAATGAGGGATTAGGCCATCCCTGCACAAAATGGTCGGGAACTGAAGCCGTATCCCTGAGAAGCCCTAGGCAGGACGAAACCAGTCAAGTATGGTCCAAGAGAAGAAAGCTGACTCGACATGCGAGTAGTATTGTCGGGTGCTGCACGGTCTTTCGGAAAAAGCCCGTGACATGTTGTTGACTTAAGACAACAAACCTCTACTGACCTCCCCTGCATTTGTCTCTACCGTATCAATTTAAAAGTAAAATTGTTTTACAATTACAAATCCGTGCCAGCAAACTGACTTTAGAGATATTCTATTTTAGTAATATATAAGTAATGCTTAGATTTTGTCATAAGTAGAAGAGATCATTCAGCTCCAACCTCGCGAAGAAATATTTTGTTCACAAACTTAAAGGATCCATAAGACAATATCCTATAACTTAAAACACTAAAAGCATTTCCGAAAGATCAAAAAAAATGCATTTGAGTATCGGAGCAAAGACTGGTACCGAACAAAAAACAAAAAGTAGAACGAGGAAACAACTTAGAAGAGAGAAGTTCCTTTCCCCTTCTTGTCTCCACCAATCTCAAAGTGCTTACACCTCTGCCAAAAAAAGCCCACAGGAAATGTGAGAAGAAGAAATACATCTCAAGACAAAACAGTGTAATAAAAAATGTTCTCATTACCTTAATTGAGTGTTGAGAGAAATGCTTGCAGGTTTGGCATTGAAGCCTCAGGACAATCTTCTTAGTTGTCTTAGCCTGTTGTTTATATATAATGAGCAAAGACAAACTACACAATCACTTGAAATATGATTTTAATGATTATAGACCCGAGAAATAATTCAAAAAGTCAAACATTCCAACAAGCGAAGTCTAAATTTAAGCCAGACGGTTTTCTACAATGATTTTCAGATGGCAGACTATAATTAGGGACCATCAAATATGATTCTCGGTATTAGGGCTATTTGTTCAGGTTACCTTCTTGTGGAAGACAGGCTTGGTCTGACCTCCATAACCAGATTGTTTGCGGTCATAACGACGTTTTCCTTGGGCAGCAAGACTGTCTTTGCCCTTCTTGTACTGTGTCACCTTGTGCAAGGTATGCTTCTTGCATTCCTTGTTCTTACAGTAAGTCTTCTTAGTCTTAGGAATGTTCACCTACCATCAAAAACAAAAAACAAATTTTAGTGAACTTCCACTAGAAATGGTTTCAAAAACATACATAACTGATTGCAATTATAAAAACTAACAACAGAAAACAGTCAGGAATGATAAGCTTTTTTCCAAGTTTTAGTTTTCAATACTATTTTGTGAATGGAAAGAAGGCCTTAAAGTTCACAACACAAGTGCATGAAATTAGATCATACAAAATTGACTGCTATCTGACTACTCAAACACTTCAATGCAGTTATAAAAATCTCCACTATATCCTAATAAGCAATTGATAGCAGCACTAAAGAAAACACATAACAAGTTCATAACTACAGATCTCTTGATTCTACTTCAAATCAAAACGACAGAGATGAACTAAACCCTTTTCAGACACAAAGGGAATTGGAGTAGTGGATCTTCAAAATATATAAGCGATAGTAACAGATTTTAAAATGAGCGTTAAGCTCTTAAAATCTGGATCTAAGAAGCAAGTTCAGTAGCAAACAACTCAACGAGGAAACAAATTTACCCAACAGATCTATGAACAATGATTTCGTTTCTTCACAAGTGTTACAAAAACAGAGCTCCACGTGATAACAAGAATGGTACGAGAAAATGAGAAATTCAACAGAAAAGTAAAGAAAGAGGAGAAGAGACGAGTAACCATTTTCGCTCTTCGGAGAAGCTGATGTCGCCGTCGTCTGCTGCCAAAACAAACAACGTGAGAAAGTAAAAATGACGGTGGTTTATAAAAGAGGATAAGAAACCCTAACTTACTTGTGAACTTTCAGTCTTTATAAATATTAAAGCCCATTTGCGTAGTCAGCCCATAAAACAAAACTTTTTAAAATCTCACCTCCCTTCGTTTATTCGGCTTTCTCAGGATCTCGGATCTTTTAAATTTGTCAAATCAAGAGAAGGTGGAGGATTCCTGCCTCAATTATTGCTATTGTGCTTTTTTTATATATGAATTTTAGGGGTATGTTAAATTCTACACGAACTATAATAAAATTTAAATTACCAGTATAGATTATCCAAAAATGGTGAAAACCAGCCTTGACCCGATTTCCATTAGTTGACCGTAACGGAAAGCTGAGTTGGCTGCCAAGCGGGTTCTTTGTTTAGCTTTTTACATCTAAAATTCATCTATAAAAAGCACAATAGCAATAATTGAGGCAGAAATCGGACAACTTCCTGTCAAATCAATTTATGGTTTTGTTTAGTTCAAGTTATAAAGAATTCAAACATTTCTTCGTGCAGACAAACCAACAAAGCTCTTCTCGCCGATTTGGTGTTTTTTGCCATCGGTCCAGGTCCGACCGAGAAATTTTGTGGAATGGAAGCAAAAAAAAAGAAAAAAAAGGTATGTGGACCCATGCAGTTGAAAAAAGGGAGCACAATCTAGTTCCCAATAAAAACTATTAGGTCAGCTGTAACTACACAAACTTCATTCTTCTTTCTAACACTACATGATTATAAGATTATAACCCCAATTTCCCACAAAACCAAACTTATGTTTATGTGCCTTCTTCCCCACAACGACTAAAATCAACGTTTGCTGTTGCAAAGTGCGATAAAATCATGGTTAAGATCAAGTGAACCAATTTTCTAACATAAACCCGACACCTAATCTTTAAAACCAGAACTAAAACTGAAGCATTAAACCCAACCCCAACCCTAAATCATCCCTTAATTCCAAAGACTCACGATATCTTAGGGGATCCTCTCAATTCATAACTACTGGGTGAGTTAAGCAAATTTGTGTTTCGAAATCAAAGTAAATCTCATACGTATTCCGACTTCGTCATGAAGCTCGACTAACATATCTCGGGATCCAACCATGGCTCCATTGTTTCATTGCCACACAGTTTTCAGGCATCAATTAGTTTTTACCACGCATCATTGTTTAAGTTCTTACTCTGCATCATTATCGAACATGGGGATTAGTCCTTAGTCTGCATAATTATTTATTATAGTGGATTAATAACCTTTTTGTGATGTTACATGTTGGATTTGAAATCCACACAGAATATGGGGTATGCGATTTATGATAATGTGTGAGAAAAAGATTGTATTTTTATTGATTTTGAACAGAGCGTTTACAACGGTTACAAGCTAAGTTTTTTCAGAGAAAATCCATCCTTTTTCCTAAGCTCCCCCTTCCCCTCTTATACTCCTCTCACCTCGTAACTGCTCCATTATTGCGCATTAATTCTCCCTATTAATGCTTGATTCTTCGATTTTTATACTCCCATAGCTTGAGTCAATCGGGTCTCTTCTTCCTCTTGCGATTTAGGCCGAGTTCCCCTTAATGGGCCTTAATGACCCATTAGCATTTCGGTTCCTTAACTGAATCTCGGGTCGGTTTACTCTAAACCGGGTACAGTGGGTACCACCTCCACCAATAGCCCCCCTAGAGCTTGGCTTATGGAAGCTCGACCTGATATTCTGGAATTAGGATCTCTTGACTAGCTCTTCTTAAGGCAAGAATATCTTCGAAATGGGCTTGAGGAGTTAACAGACCCGGGTTTCCTTAATTGAACCGGGAGATTTGAAAATCGATTTGAGGATCTTTGTTTAGCAGGTTTTTAGAAAGATTTGATTTGTTGGTGGGTCCCACGCGCGTCTAATACGCCGCCCACGTGATCACGCCTATGAGACGTGTCATTGAAAAGGTGGGATCTTCTGACTTCCTTCGTCATTGCGATTCAACTTCCTCCTTGAAGAAAAAGAAAAAGGTTTGTTCTGTTTCCTTCATTCTCCTTATTTGCTTGCTTTATTTTGTGATTTTTGCCCCCTCCATTGCGATTCGCCTTATGAAACCCTTGTTCGCCTGTCCCTCTTCTACTCCAGAGAACTTCCATGGATTCTGTCGCACCCCTCGTTCGCAGAAAGCCCTCGAAACGTCCTTCTGCTTCCACAGCTGCCTCCTCCTCTGGTCAGGGCTCTCCGCCTTCGTCACCGACGGTCAGGGATATGCCGGGGCCCTCCGCTGAAAGGCCCCTCTCCTCTTCCTCCCCGGTTGATCTCACGGTCTACCGTCCCGATTATGGAGAGACGGAGGAACTCCCCCTTTCTCACTTATCGTGAGAGAAGGAGAAGGGGAATCTGAGACAGCTTGTCTTGCTCGCGCAGCTCCAGTGGTTATTCCGGCGGTGCCGTTAACTGTCGCCCCTGCCGCTGCTTTCTTCAAAGCTTTGCCGACCACCAGCACGCCCAAGTCGATTGATTCCTTGAGAGAAAAGTGTAAGATCCCGAATTCTGTGTTCATTCAGCTTCCTACCCCCTCAGAGAGGCCCTGGACCCCTCTTAAAGGCTTCTTCTGCGTGTATGAGTCCTACTTCCTCAAGAGCCATCTCTTTTTCCCTCTGCCCGAACTCTTTGTCATGTACTGCCGGCGTCGGACCGTCGCTTTTTCCTAATTCACGGCGGGAACTGTCAGGATAATTCTGGGCTTGATGGTCATTGTCGTAGAGAGAGACGTGGAGCTAGGAGTCCAATTACTGGAGCTCCTTACTAACTTCAAAGCTTCTGCTAAGGCGGGGCACTACTACGTCTCAGGTCGCCCACAGCTGGTGGCGTTCCCCAAGACCAAGAACGAGCTCTGGGAGCAGGCGTACTTTTATGTCCTCGCCGACACCAACTCCCTTCCTGAGTAGTTCATTAGCTCCACCCGCCGGATGTGGAATTTGGACCCTGGTAGCCGACCTATTTCAGGTCGTTGTTTGCTCTGATTGACTTATCTTTACCTTTCTAATTTGCTTTTGTTTCCTTGTTCTGCAGTTGCTCCTATACGCTCGATGCCCTCCCTCCGAGTTGACCTTCAAGAAGTGATAACATCTCTGAAGCGGGCTCTAAACAGATCCTGGGCATTCTTCACTCCTGACCGTATTGCTAGAGCCTTTGCCAGGGCCGTCACAGCCAGGGCAGACAAACCTTCACCCCCTTCTCCTCCCCGACTTCAGTCGTAACTGCTGGTAGAATGGAAGACACTTATCGGTAGAACGGGAAATGAACCTGCTTAGAGCTGCACGTTCAGTGAGTCGTTGTACCTCTCACATTGTGGTGGGTGACCTCATGTTCATGATGGCTGACAGTTGTTTGGGATTTGCCTCTATTCCGCGCGGAGTCACCAGGTACTCTAGGAACTCGCCTGAGGTGACGGCGAAGGTGCACTAGGTCGGATTGAGCTTCATGCCATATTTGTTGAGGACGGAAAAACATTTGCGCAAGTGACCGACATGATCGTCCTCCCTTAGCGACTTGTCGAGCTGTTCGGAAAACATTTTATTCACCAACCTTTGGTATATTGCACCAGCGTTCTTGAGGTCGAACGGCATCACCTTGTAGCAGTAGAGTCCCTGGTTGGTCACGAAAGCTGTCGTTTCTCTGTCATCTGGGTGCATGAGTATTTGGTTATACCTGGAGAAGGCGTCTAGGAATGACAGTAGCTGGTTCCCAGCTGTTGCTTCAACCAGCCGATCTATATGTGGTAGAGGAAGCAATCCTTTGGGCATGCCTTGTTGAGGTCGGTGAAGTCCACGCAAATCCGCCACTTGCCGTTCTTCTTTTTGACGACCACCGGGTTGGCTAACTAATCTGGGTACTTCACTTCAATGATTGAATCGGCCTTGAGCAAGCGCTCTACCTCCGCGTTGACGGCCTCCGCTCTCTCCGTGCCAAGCTTCCTCCTCTTTTGGCGAACTGGCTTGAAGGTCGGGTCCATATTGAGTTCGTGGAATGTAATGTCCAAGCCTATCCCCGGCATGTCGTCTATTGTCCAAGCAAATGTATACTTGTTTTCTTTGAGGAACGCGACCAACTCCCTGAAAATCTCTTTCTCCATATTCGCCCCGACTCCTACACAATGGTCGGGATTACTCGGGTCAATGCACATCTGCCGGATTTTACCGAGCTCAGGGTTGGACGGTTCGACTTGATCCACCTCCTCCGGGCTTGACTCTTGTGCTCGGATTTGGAATGTGTATTGTTCTTGGGACCTACGCAGCTTGTTCTCGTTGACGTAGCACAACTGCGCTGTTCGCTGGCTCCCATGAACGGTGACCACTCTGTGCTCCGTGGGAAACTTGATGCACTGATGGTAGGTCGACGGGATTGCCCTCATTGAGTGTATCCATGTCGTTCCCAATATTACATTGTATATGTCAGGGGCTTCTACCACCGTGAATTTGGTCTCCATCTTCACACCGCCAATGAAAGTGTTGAGCCTGATCGTCCCCATAGACATGGTCGTAGCACCGTTAAAGGCGGTGAGGGGTTGTTGCGATTTCTTTATACGGTCCTCGGGAATCTCCATTTTGTCAAGTGTCTCCTTGCAGAGGACGTTTACGGAACTGCCCGAGTCGATTAGAGCCCGAGCTATTTTGCAATCCTCGATTATAAGCTCGAGTACTAGGGCGTCGTTGTGATGCCGTGTAACGCTCCGTATTGGCCATTCCGAGAATTCGATGACAATATCTTCTCTGATTGTTACTTGGACATCGTCGGCGGTGGAGTTCGCCTGCCTGCTGTAGCTTTTTATTGACCGGACCGTATCGTTGAAGAATGGGCTTGGTCCCATAATCATATTGATCCGTTTCCGAGCTGTTGGGGGCTCCGCCCTCTCTGACTGTTACGTGTCCCGATCTCTTTTAAGCGGTTCCATGTCACTGTGTGAGCGTTCTCCCGCACGATCCTCGTTCTTCCGAGCTAGCTCCTCGGTCTTGTACTTGTTAAACAAATACTGCTTGAACCCATAACATTCCTCTGTCGTTTGACCCGAGGTGTTATGGAACTCGCAGAATTTCTCTAAGGTTCTGGGTTCATCACTTCGAGTGCAGGTGTTGGCCCTAGACTTGTAGTTGGAGTTGGACCCCGAGTTCCTTTCGGACCCTTGGGGGTTAGATACTTGGAATGACCAGTGCTTTGAACTACTTCCTTCAGATCGATGACCGCCGGAAGATCGCTTGTTGTCTTTGTCTTCTTTGGGCTTTTCATTGGATGTCGTCTTCGTTGTGGAGGCCTGCTTCTCCGCGTACGCCTTCTTTTCATCTTCTATTTCTACAAACCTCGAAGCATGATGAAGTGCATCCTCTAAGGAGGTAGGCCGATTGAGCATGAGGTCCTCCCGAAGGCGGGAGTTTTACCAAAGGGCATTTCGTAGAGCTGCGATACTTGCCTCGTCACTGACGACCACATTAGAGATGACCGCTTTGAACCTAGATAGGAACGATCGCAAGGACTCGTCTTTCTTCTGGGTCATTGTCCAGAGGTCGGCATCCGAGGCGCCCTTCTCGATGAACATCGAGTAATGCTTGATAAAAGCGGTCGATAGTTCATTGAAATTGTCGATCGAGTTCGCCTTTAAACGGGAAAACCAGTTAGAGCTGTGCGGGAGAGGTTCTCGACGAAAAGCTGGCAATATCCGGTGTCTTTGTCGGCCTCATTGAATTTGGTCCGATCCATTGCGATGCAGAACATGGTCATGTGAGCTCGGGGATCCGTTTTCCCCTCGTAGGGCGCGATCTTGAGTTTGATGCCTGGGATAATGGCTCCTACGATTCGGCTTGTGAAGGGCGTTCGCTGAGTTTCCTCAATGACTCGGTGAACCTCTGGTGCCGAGCTGGTGGCCTTGTGGATCTGGGAATGCATAGTCCAGAGCTCGGCGGTTGCCTGGGCGAGCGTCTATTTCAATGTCTGCAGCTCGGAGTCCGTATGGGCAGACATCCCTCCCAGGGCCGAGTCTTGCTGGCCTTGGTCCCGATCGCCCGACCTCCGGTCAGCGGGGGTCGCCCCGTTGCCAGGTCGGGTTTCCAGAGCACGGAGATCCCGTGGAGAGATCGGGGCGATGGAGTTTATCCTTGCGAGCTGAGCAGTTTGGGCTTGCGCCAGCTCTTCTAGTCGCTGGCTTGACCGTCGATCTTGTTCTTCTTGTCTCGCAGTCCGTTCTATCAGCAGGGTGAAGATGCTACGCATGTTTTCCGGGACTTGGTCCAGTGCCGCCTGAGCCTCGAGAGTTGGAGGCACCTGCTCCTGCTCCTGAGTCTCAAGGGTTTGTCCGGCGTTGTCGCCGCCGCGAATTCCTGGGAGAGTTGGGCTGGTTTGTCCATCGACTCCGTTGTCGCCTGATATGTCGTCCTGAAAGCAAAAAAGAAAAAGAGATATGGAAGAGCAATACGCACACCGACTTACGTGGAATTTGATGTAGCGGAGCGGAATTACACCCTCCTTCTAGCGCCAATTGTTGGATCCGAAATCCACACAGAATATGGGGTATGCGATTTATGATAATGTGTGAGAAAAAGATTGTATTTTTATTGATTTTGAACAGAGCGTTTACAACGGTTACAAGCTAAGTTTTTCCAGAGAAAAATCCATCCTTTTTCCTAAGCTCCCCCTTCCCCTCTTATACTCCTCTCACCTCATAACTGCTCCATTATTGCGCATTAATTCTCCCTATTAATGCTTGATTCTTCGGTTTTTATTCTCCCATAGCTTGAGTCAATCGGGCCTCTTCTTCCTCTTGCGATTTGGGCCGAGTTCCCCTTAATGGGCTTTAATGATCCATTGGCATTTCAATTCTTTAACTGAATATCGGGTCGGTTTACTCCAAACCGGGTACGGTGGGTACCACCTCCACCATTACCTGCTACAGATGTTCCAATGAGGTTGTTAAAACTTATAATTCATTTGTTTTGATTCATGTTCACAATACATCATGAAACAAAAAGGTAAAATATTTTATTAAATGTTTTTCTTGGCAGCATTTTGCTTCTCACCACGATACCATTTTTGATAGTATCTATATTAGAGTTAGTAATCTCGAATCTAGTTCACATCAACAACGTTGTACACGCGGTCTTATCAATTGTAGGCCTGGTGCTTTACTTATGTTTCTTTGTGATGGGTTTTGGTCTTGCTCCAAACATCCTCTGTTCAGAGATATTTCCAACTCGGGTCCGTGAAATCTGCATCGCCATTTGTGTACCTACCTTCTGGATATGTAACATTATCGTTAGAGCTAGACAAGCTGTTAAAACCGACCGAGAAACTAAGTAAGAGATTAAGTTTGTAATATTTCAATGTTTGTGCAAATTTGGTGTTAATAGTAATCTTCCATCTCTCTCTCTGTTTTTTCTTCTTCTTCGTGTGGAGAGAAAAAATCTTTAAGATTATGTATGATATTTGTTTGAGGTTGCCGGAAGACGTAAGGTCTGTGTAAGGTTTGCATTAGCTTTAAGCAAAACTCAATCAAAACATAATTCAAAAACTAAAAATTCTTTTTTGTTGGTGTCACAAATTTTATAGTTGTTAAAAAGTCTTTCGTGAAGTATTATTGCCCTACTTTTTTTTTGGATTCATGGCATCTACAAATGTTTCTCTGCAAAAACTGATAACACAACATGAGATGATTAGATGTTGAAAACACCATGAAAACTATTCAAGATACCGAAAATACAAGGAAATGGGTGAGACTTACGCCATTGATATGAAAATTGAAGGTGATGATTACAATTTCCAACTTTCATGATTTCGAGTTTCTGAATACAGTTAAAAAATCAAATTAGGGTTCTTCGTTTTAAGAAAAAAAGGTCTTCCACACTCTGACACGGAGCCTAAGGTTTAGTTTTCGGGTTTAACGTTCGATTCATGTTACTATTCATTATTTCTATTTCTGTGTTTACGACTTTGGTTTGGTTCAAAATCCCCATCTATCGGTTCTAATGATTTTGATCGTCGAACTCTTGAAGAAGACGTTATTTTAGTGATTGTGTGGAAAAATATACATAAGTTTGGTTTTGTGGAGAACTTGGTGTAAAATCTTATAATCATGTAGCGTTAGAAAGAAGATTAAAGTTTGTGTAGTCACAGCATGACTTGATAGTTTTTAGGGGGAATTGGATTGTGCTCCCAAATAAAAACTCTAATTTAAAGGAGTAAGGTTGGAACCTCAAACCTTCTTGTGTAAGGTGGTTTAAAAGAGAATGAAACAAACTGATATAAAGAAAATATATGCAATAATTAGCCGATATTTTTTTAAATTAAATTTAGTGAGGACATAAGCTGGTGCTTCTCCAGCTTCCTTCAAGGGTCGGGCTTGTCGACGTCATTTCCTTTTTATTAGTTTTCTCTCTTCTTTTCTATTTTCCCTTATATTCCCCTTCAGTTTCCACTCTGATAAGCTGCTCTAGATCTGATGGCTCGTCTTCGTCTCAAACCCATAGTTCTAAAATGTTCGGTTTGGTGTGGTGGCATGTTATCACGAAAATCCAGTCTCGATGGAGCTGGTTGATGGTTGGCTCGAAGAAAGAGTCGACAAAAGTCGATAGCAGATCCTTGAAGGAGGAAGTGTGGACAGCGCAGTGCGTGATGATGATTATGTCTCACTTTCCCTCGTCGGTTACCCATGTATCTCTGATCTACTTTCTTTCCTCGAGTTGAGTTAAGAGATGGTTGCGATGCCACTAAATCTGAAACATCAAAAAGGTAGAGTGGCGCTATCTTGGCGTTAGGTTTGGGGAGGCAGAACTTATCCTATCTCATCTGTTTTAGCCTGCATCGGTCTATTATCTACTTCATCAGCTTTGATATTTTTCTTAATATGGTTTGTTTGCCGGTTATGCTTATTATTTCCTTGTGCACTGTTTTTGGTATGGAATTTGGAGTTTGCTACGTTTTCTCTACTACAACGATTTATATGAGACTTTATCAAATCACATCCTTCATCATTCGATTTCTTTTTTGGTTAGTGAATCGATTAAGTCGCTTTTAGCTTCCTATACTAGAATCGAATATCAGATTCGGTGAAGATCAGATTAGTTGGTGCGCTTTTTTCTTCGATAGTTGTTCGACATAGGCTTGAAAAAACTGCAACCGGCTTTTGCGATGGTGATATGTCATGCCATCTTTGGAAGCACATGCTGTTTTATCATCTGAAGTCTACTCATTTCAATAGAGGACATAAAGATTTGAAGCTTTGAGTGGCTTTTATCGGGCATCTAGTGACATCTTCTGTACTTCTGCTCTTTTGGGAAAATTGTTTATGGTAGACTAAAGTGGTGAAAAAATTTCAAATTAGTGCATTTCTTTTGTTTCATTTGTTTGTATAACTCCATGTTCCTGTCTATTCGAATTTTGACCCTTGGAATCTCTAGCCTACCATCGGTCAAGATTTTTGGTAATTGCTTCCTGAAATCTAGAGCTATCATTTGTCGAGATTTGCAGTCTTCTTTTCCGGTTTTTGCCTGCCTTTGCATGTCTCATATGAATCTTAATATCAACAATATTAGATGAAAGAATCGTTATAAAGATTTCGGTTCGGTTTGCAACAAGATTTAATAATGAAATATAACAAAGTTAATTAATAAATTAAGTAAATTTGTAATATGTTGTATATCTATCTATAAACTTCTTTAAAGATTGTACGATTAATACTTTTCAAATAATTCAATTACATAAAACATAGGTTAAATATATATTATAATTTTTTGTCATCTCTCCAAATGTTTGACACGTCGTTATTGGAGAGGGAACCACGTGAAAAATTGATAATTAAAGTAGGCTAATGTTCACTACCGTTTCGTTTTTTTTTTGAGTTTCAGGCCTTTGATTCCTTTTCCGATTTGACTCTTTTTTATTTTAATCAGCTTCAGCTATACTGGTAAGGATCTATCAGTTTCGTCCGATGATTTTTTTTTTCTGTTGCTTGGACCTAACGGTTGTTAACTTAGCTTCAGATTTAACTTAGGAAGTTCTCCCAAATCCAACAATTTTAATTGAGCTCGAGAGATTTACCGGCCGAGAATTGCTTTGTCATGTGTGAGTTTAGTTGCCTACCAAATCAAAATTAAAATCTTAAATTAAAGTTCAGTTGATGTAAATTGGTAACACCCAAAACTTGCGGTCCTTTCAAAAAAGCTTTTTATGTTAGTTTAGTCGCTCAACAGACATCTATATCCCTAGGATTTTGTGTCTATCAATGAAGACAATAAGGTATGTCACCTCCACACAATTTCACTTTGTGCAACGAGCTAGATGTGTTTTCCTCGGTTGCGTGATTATATGTGTGGGCAAAAACAATGATCCACCATGTCCTAAGCTTCATAATGACCACAAGTTTCAACGAGGTCTTTCTATATTTGATCCTTGATATGGAATGCTTAGATATGATTCTATTGGTTCGATAACATTCTTCTTTGTTGAAAAGTAAACCATTAGCTCCACATTCCGATTTATATCATCTAGTTCTTCCTCAAGTTTCATTAGATATGGTAATTATCTACCTTTTCCATTTTGATTACGAATTAGAAAATTTAATTTATTTGGATTGTGAATCTTTGAATTCAAAATTTCGGTTACTGTTATTTTTCTAGGTCAGTGGCCCCATATGAAATTCTTGCATACTTTTCCAATTCTCAACTAGAACGTTTCAAGTTTTTGTGCTCTTAGTTTAATTTTAGAGACTGATTTTCATTCGTTTTATTATAACTTCTTGTACTTACATTTTACTAGGGTCATTAGAAAGTTAGCCATCTAAATGTAAACTTCTGATTTAGTTTTTCTTCTTGTGGCAGTTTTAATTCGTTTTCTAGGTTTTGTAGTTTTCGTTGAAAGTAGTATTGATATTGTGGGAAGACTAAACATGTCTTGACGTTCCCCAATATTTGTTCATCTACGCAATTCTGCTTGTTTCATATAAATACATGGATTTTGGACGGCTTGACTATTTTTTGTATTAAAGTAAATATTTTTAAGTTTGTTACTTGTTGCTGAAATTCAGCTCAAGAGTATTGTTTTAATATTTTTTCTTACTCCACTTCTTTTAGGTAAGCTAGTGACGTGCAAACATTTAAATGTGTGTATAATGTCAATGGAGGAGTCTCTGCAAACATTTAAATGTGTGTATAATGTCAATGGAGGAGTCTCAGCAGGAAGACATTCAAATATTTTCGTTCGGGTTGGTGATATTTGAGATTTCTGTAAGCACAAGTCTGTAATAGCTCTGGTGATCAAGAAAATTTCACTATGGGTCGAGATGATCTTTGCTTTTCAATTGTTATTATGCCAACATATTCATGGCAGACCCACATAAGGCAATGATTGATCATTTAGAGAAAACAACTACAGAACTTCTGACTATATTGTTGAACTCAAGTGAAACAGTACATGAATTCAAGCTCACATTTCTTGATTTTCTCAAATCAAAATTGTAAGATTCATGTTTTATTTGTTGAATCAACCACAAGTGTTTTTTATCTGTTGAATCAACCACAAGTCTTGTTTTTCTTCTGGTCCGTGTTATATTGTTTCGGTTGTCATGAGGCTTTGAGCTTAAAGAAGATGCAAAGTTCTAATTTCCAATAAAGCTACAATGACTTCTCGACGCATTAACATATAAATATGTTTACTCTTTAGTCTTCCTTTCTTCCTTTGAACCAAGACTCGTCAAGTGATTGTTTTTCTCATTTCAATGAGTTATGTTCATGGTTTTTACATTTTCATGATCATATCCATTAATATCCTAAAGTGTAATATGATAAGATTTGGATCTTCTCCTACATATGATGTAGAACTTGCAGTACGTGTTTATGAGATTATTGTTGATGGGAAGGGAAACAAACAAAGCCTCTCGAGGATGTTGAGAAGAGGCGATCAGGCCGATGTCAAGATAGTTGGCTAGAAAGAATTCGACAATGAGCTCACCCTGTTATGGAGTCTTTCTTCTGCTTTGAAATTAGCTACATAAAGGAAGTAAAACATGCTGTCAAGACTTGAGTCTTTTATCTAGGCTTTACACTCACTCATGAGTTTTAAGACCTATTTCGTTTTAATCAATTTCAAAGTGACATGTAAGATGTTTGTTTTAGTTGCAATATTCTTAGAGAATATGGATAAAATTAGCTAGCAATAATCTCAAACAGAGCATATTTATGAATGTTCAGAAACACTTATATTGTTTGCCGATAATGGATGAATGTGACTGAGCTTTTATTACGACCTCTTCTCGTTAAATTTTTCTATTTTTCGTGATGCAGTTTTAAACTTTAACTCGATAAATTTGTTGTTAGGCATATAGCTTAACTAACAGTTTCATCCGGTTTTCTGTTTATCCTCAATTAGCATGCATTTGTCTTGAAATCATTTCCAAGTGGTAGGAGAAGGCCAAATGTTTAATAGGAGTTTAAAAGCTTAAAAGAATATAGAAGGAGACTAACTTTTCAATATTAATGCATGCATTTGTCTTGAAATATTGTTATTGAATTCATCTGATGTTCATGTACTTGAAAAATACAATATAACTTTTTTAAAAAAATACAATAGATTTGTCTCTCTTGATCTTATTCATGTGTGGGTCAATTTCTTAAATATGTCATAGATCCTGAAAAGTGAGGATAATAATTAGTTTCAGTCTTCTAAACTTGTGTTGCGTGTTTTTTCCTCCCTTTCTCTTTGTTAACTATCTTTGTTTTTGTGCTTCTTTTTAATATTACTGCACTAGGCTTGATGTAAGTGAGAGTGGATTGGCAGCTCTAGAAACCCTGAACAATGAGACATGAGAAAAAAATTAAACATTTTGCAAATTAATTTTAATTTTTGATCTTGTACCTAATTTGAATTGTAGTAAATCTAGAGAAGCTAATAGATTTGTGTGTGTGTAGAAAATTACGGAGGAAGAGGTTTGTCTTTGCACTGGAAACCCTTGTCAAATGATCTTGAGCAGATCCTCCTATATATTAAATCAAAGTACATTTAAGTGATTTTCGCTTAAATCAAAGTACATTCATATGTGAGCTTTCAATATTAACGTTATAGTTTGATTGGTCAAAAGATTTGGAATTTTATTTTAATTTATTTAACTCATCTTTAAAATAAACATAAATCATGAATCATTTTAACTCACTTGCCAACCACTCTTCTTAAATAAACAATTTTAACTCAATTGTCAAACATTAGATTATTTAATTTATATCATTTTTTATCCTTGCTAATGTAAGAGTGGCAACAAAATTATATATTTAAAATATGCTTTAAAAATATACACATTATTATTCAATATAATAGATATGTTATAATTTTTTTGTATTTTTTGTCATTATATAAAACAAAAGTAATGGTGAACAAATTAATTATATAAATTATAAATATGATAATTAGATAAATTTTTCTTAATTTATTTTGGACGAGATATTAGGAACATTATAATTACACTTTTAGGTTTTACATTTTTTGAAATTTACATATTAAAAGTTACGTTTAAACTCATACGTTTTATCTTTATTGTAATTTTTTTACCAACCAAACACTAAATCAGATAGTCATTCCGTAATTTGTTGTCCAATTCGGAGGGGAGGAATCTACAAAAAAATAATCATAATGTAAACTTCGGGATTCTCAAGCTAGGCTGTCTGCTTGTGTATTCGCTGTGCACGGTATTTTGGACAAAGAGAATCTTGGAAGATGACCACGAAGACGTTGAAATTCTTGGGTGTACGAGTAGAAAGCTGGCCACTACTCTGGATCCTGGAGAATCGTAAGTAGCTCCATACAATCTGTCTCAAACATCTGGCAGTCAATTCTTCTAATTACCAGTTCTGACATGGCCCACAGGAGCGCTTCCAACTCTGAATGCAAAGGTGAAAGACTTTGGCGGAGACACTTTGCTCCAACTAAAACAATCGTATTTTCTCTGTTAAGACAAATCCAACCTAATCTAGTAAAAGGTTCTGGTTGTTTCCACGATCCATATGTACGGAAACACAGACCGTTTGACCTTGTTCCCTCCACAGTCTCCTCAGCGGTAACCGTCGGAGGAGTACACTTTGCTTCCTCCCAGGCTAGCAGTTCCGTCTCCGTATTTTTTAGAATCTCCGCAACTTCTATTTGAACCCCTTAGAAAACCTTTTGGTTCTATGCCTTCCAAATTAACCATAAGACTCATGGGAAAAGATCTCTAACTTTCTCTTGATGTCGTCGCGGATTTCGCCAGAAAAGGTAATCCTTATTGGAAAATAGAGAGCATGATGGAAATTCCTCTGGTTTTGCTGCACTCAAAGAAAATATGATTGATGGTCTCCTCCGCGAGACCACAACATTTACACACAATGTCACAAGAAATCGCTCTCCCAATTAGCGTTTCCGTCACCGCCAAACTCCCAGTAATAATTTGCCAGAGGAAATTTTGAATTTTCAGTGGACACTTTACCGTCCATGAGAATGCTTTCAAAGCCTCAAAACCTGGTCCCCAACCATTATTATTAATCCGATTTACCACCTCCAAATTCAGGATTTTATACTCCGACTTTACCGTATATTGGCCGGATTTAGTATAGTGCCAAACGAAACCATCGTAGGTTGTGGTCCGGCTTGGTTAGATACCCCGAAATAACCCTATATCCTCTCGATCCATAAATTCATGTAATATTGGCAAATGCCTCTCTCGAGTGAGAGGACAATTAAATGTTGTACTTGTAGCTGTGGATGTCAATCACTTCCTCTGCCTCTTGTCGGTCTTGGGTCTACATCCAAAATCCATGGATCATGCCAAATAGATGTATTGATTCCAGAGCCAATTCTTACCCTAACTCCTTTTTGTAACAAGCCTCGTGATGAGAGAATACTCCTCCAACCGGAAGATGGTGAATTAGGTTTTTTAGCATTTAAGGGATGAACCTTCCTGAAGTAATGCCCCCGTAGTACTCGAGCAACCAGCGATCCCGGAAACTGTATCAGTCTCCACAACTGTTTGGCCAGTAAGGTTGTATTAAAATCCTCTAGAGACTTGAAGCCTAAGCCTCCTTCCTCTTTTGGAATGCATAAATTGTCCCATGCAACCCAATGGAGACTGCAGTTACATCCATTAGAACTCCACCAAAAGTTTGCAATCGCAGACGTTAACTGGGATATTAACCCTTGGGGAAGCTTAAAACATGACATGACATAGGGTGAGAGCACAAAAGCAACTGATTTAATCAGAATATCCTCGCCTCCTTTTGAGAGAAATTTGGATGACCATCCATTAACTGTCTCTCTTAACCTCTCTTTAATAAAGTTAAAAATATGGCTTTTCGCCCCGCCCAAACTTTCTGGAATTCCCAAGTAATTACCCATGCCCCCTTCTGTTGAGATACCCATTTTTGCCTTTAACAGCGCTTTGGTCTGATCCGGAACATTTTGACCAAACATAATTGACGATTTATCAAAATTAATCACTTGTCTAAATGCAACCCCATACTCTTGTAACACATCCAAAATGGTTTGACATTGCGTATCCTTCGCTTTACAGAAGAAAAGGTTGTCGTCAGCAAATAGGATATGGGAAATCGTTGGGCTCTGTTGTGCTATCTTAATTCCTGTTAAAGCGTTATCCATTTCCTTGTGTTTGATATTCGCAATCAGAACTTCTGTGCACAAAATTAAAAGGTATGGTGATAATGGGTCGCCCTGCCGAAGGCCCCTTTGGGGGGGGGATAATATTCTCCGTTGGCCGACCATTGAAAAGAACCTTATAAGATACCGACATGACACACCACATTAGCCACGAAATCCACACCTGATCAAACCCTAGTTTTTGCATAACCGCTTCCAAAAAAGACCATTCAACTCGGTTCTAAGCCTTGCTCATATCTATCTTTATGGCCATGAACTCATATCGACATTTTTGATTTGTGTGTAATCCATGAAACATCTCCTGAGCAATCAAAATATTATCCGTAATTAATCTTCCGGACACAAAAGCAGATTATGTCTTTGAGATGACTGATGCTAAAAACTTTTTAGTCGGAGACACAATTTTTTGAGATGATTTTATAGCCCACATTACACAAACTTATGGGTCTAAGTTCGGTCATTCGCTTCGGCTGATCCTTCTTTGGGATGAGACAAATATTTGTCTCATTTAGGCGTGAATCAAACCGTTTAGACCCGAAGAAATCCCGAACCAACTTAACGAGGTCCTCCCTCAAAACCCCCCAGTAACGTTGAAAGAACAAAGCCGTCATCCCGTCAGGCCCCAGAACCTTTTTCGGGTGCATAGCAAAAAGGGCGGATCTCACCTTCATCTCCGTTATGTCCTTGACTAGGATATGATTCATTCTATCCGTAATGATTGGTTGCACATTCTCAAGGACCCGAGAGAAATCCCCAGTCACCGTCAGTTTAAATAAATCATTAAAATATTCAATCGCTATATCCTCCATTCGCTTTGGTGATTCCTCCCAAGATCCCTGTGAATCAAACAGACCCAAAATTCGGTTACGCGCCCGTCTTTGTTTTGTTGATGCGTGAAAGAATTTTGTATTTTTATCTCCCTCTTTTAACCATAAATTCCTACTTTTTGTTTCCAAAAAATTTCCTCGTCCTTATAAGCGTCTATCAGTTTCTTTTTTATGTCCATGATGATTTCCTGGGAAACCGAATCATCATTCTGAGCTTCCTCCAGCTTAGCCTTAAGGACGTCTATTTTTTCCTTACCTGGTGGGACATTATTTTTCCTCCACTAGGAAATCGAATTCTGACAATTTTGATTTTTTCCAACAAAGGATGGTTCTCTGAAATTCCTGGTATGATTCCACCCAGTTTCAATAACCTTTGAGAAACCTTCTTTCCCTATCCACCGTTTATCAAACCGAAAATTATGGAAAAACTTCTCATTTTTGTAGTTAAACTTTAACAAAATAGGTCGATGATCCGACCCGATCCTCGCCAAATTTTCGAATTTCGAATGCCCAAAGGGGCTATGCCAGTTCTCGTTTCCGACTGCTCTATCTAATTTGCACCGCACCTTTTGCTTATTCCTCGTGCTTTTCCAGGATAATTGGTCTCCTGTGCACGGGAACTCTGTCATTCCATAATGACTGAGCATATTGTTAAAAGGAACAAAAGATGTTGAAGATCTCATTTGGCCCCCTTTCTTCTCATGATTTCCTGTTGACTCATTCAAATCCCCAATCATCAACCAAGACATATTTCTAGTATCTCCTATCTCCTTTAATTTTTTCCAAACGAAAGATCGATTCCCCGCTACCGGTTCACCGTATACAAATGAAATTGAAATATTGAAACCATAAATAGAGGCATTGACATCGATTTGCGATTACTAGAAAATAAGACATCTAGTTTTATTTCATTATTATAAAAAAATAGTCAAACCACTTCTTAAACTCATCGGGTCAACCGTGTACAAATTGTGAAAACCAAATTGTAACTGAAATTTTTTTAAATGAAAAAAGATTGTTTAGTCTCTGATAAAAACAGAACATCAGACTTAAACCTGTTCCATAAATCTCTTAAAATATCCGTCGTCAAGTCGCTTCTCAAGCCTTGATAATTCCAACTCAAGATCTTCACGTATAATTACCTGGACTCTTAATACCCTTTACTAGATTTTTAGTCTTAGTATCCAATTCAATACCCTTTATTCCAACAGTAACATCCACTATAACCAGTTCATTATTATTATCAGAATGAACAGTACCTGAATTTTCAAAACACGGTGGAAACTCTGTCTCCACTGTCTCATCCCTTACGTCACCATTAGAGCTTTCCACAAGAAGCTTGTCTTCTGCCAAAGTGTTCGAGTGCTCTTCCAATGCGAATCCTCCTTGTGATTATCCAGACAAAAATCTGATTGCAACTCATCACCAGCATTTTCCCCCAAAGGATCCTCAGTTACCATTTCACCATCTTCTATTAACAGATCATCCTCATCAATAATGCCATCTTCCATTGAATCCATCATTTTTCCATCATTAGAACTTTCGACCACCACAACATTTTTTCCTTTGTCTTGCGCCAAAATTTACGGAGCCAAATTCTCAGACATGACCTTCAGTTCCTCTGTTTGCTCAGGTCTGACCGCATATAAAGGTTGCAGCCACACCGAGTTCCACCATTTCAGTACATACAACTCAGGATGATCCTGAGACCGAGTATCCTTCAGACTAAAATGAAAGTTGTCATCCTTAGAGTGCTTATCTCTGAAAACCCGGTTCCCGCCACCATAGCCTCCACGTTTTCTCACTTGATCCGCGTAAGACTCACTATTCGCAGAAGAAGAACCATGATCAGAATTAAAGCGACCCTCACGAGAATGTGAATTCCGGTCTAAACTCTCAACTAGCTCCATATCAAGAGCCCTTTTAACGGGTAATCCAACACGAGTGGTCTCATCAAGGCGATGATTTTCAGTCGGCTGTTCTTCAGTATCCCGAACCTGCTGGTACTCCTCTTTCTCGTGTAACTCCAGACACACCGAGACGTCGGGTGTAAGCAAAAGACATTGAGTACAATACCCATTCAACCTTTCATACTTCAGCCCACTATGATCTCCTCGCCGTGGTCAAACGGCACCACCATGTTGAAAACTAACGACTTAAATCCATCAATGTTTACCAAGACGCTGCCCGTATCCGCGTCGACCTCTTTGACATGTCGTATAACTTTGCCTACCATCCAAACTGTCTCCTCTTCCCACAAATGAAGTGGGATGTTATGTAACTTAACCCAAAAAGTGATAGCAGAGGGATATGTCGACAAAACCACGGGTTCCCATCGGACTAGTGAGATCATCCGCCCGTTGAAATGATAAGGGCCATAGTTTAACACATCCACAAGATCACATTCTGACTGGAAATTGAACTGAAACCTCCCATTACCCAGTTCCCCCCCTCTACTCTTCCCTCCATACGTCATATCTTCGGTAGGTTCGTGAGTAAATTCTCCATTCTCTGAACTGAAGGGTTCATTAATCGACCAATGAGCGTTAGAGAAAACTCTTGCACTCTGCGAGCAATACTAGCCTTGGAGAGCCTCTCAGACTCTGTTCGAACCACCCCTTTACCAACATTAACCCTCACTTGAGACATTTTAATCACTGACGAAAATCAGATAGCAAAAGCTTTTTTTGGGAGAGACTTAGAACAAAGATATCGAAATGAAGAGAAGACCAAGATCCTGTGACCCCCCTCATAAATAGGAGACCCCGCTTTCCACATAGATGCCAAGAGAATCCCGCTCCAATGAATGATAAATCGGAGAGTACCATAACCAATGTGATACGATACTACCAAATCATCATCCAATATCCGCAGATGCCATAAACTGAAATCATACCTCTTAGTTTCCTTACTTGAGAGATCGATATCCAACAACCAAATCAACTCCAAAAAGCTTTCCCCAAAAGACTCCTCCGATGATTGCGAGAAAACATTCCCCATTAGAGTCCTTCTCTGGCCTGATCTGGAAACGAATCCTCACCATTAAAGACCAGATCGACCACAATAACTTCCTCCCATATGCCCTCTTGAAGATCCCTTAAAATCTCCTTTTCGATCTGATCTGATTCCCCTCCGTTAAGCCCCTGATTCTCGCGAAACCAAACCACAACACCCGATCCCCATAACCCAAACCGCTTCCGTGACTGAACCCTCTCACCGCCGATAATCAGAGCCGGCATGAGCACCATGGCCGCCGCTTCGGCTGAGAAACGGTCGCGAGAGAGATCGCCATCTTTATTGTAATTTAAATATTCACAAATATAAAACAAATTTAATGTTATTTCAATCATCAATAAAATAATAGTATTATCTAATTTAACGTACATTTATTGGAGTTATGAATTATCATAAATTACAAAATATATTAACTTTCAATATAATTTAACTAATTAAATTAAAAATTGTCTATTCATTTATGGTCAAATGGTAATATACTAAAAATTGATTAACTTTCTATATACATGTGATATTGAGTTTAACTATAATTGATAAACAAATTTCCATATTACAACAAAATGCACAGAGACGCAAAATACACAAGAGAAGACAAGTTCATCAAAAAAACTTTCCATACTAAATTAGTAGATAAAAATAATAGAGAAACTGTCATAGAGGCGATAATAACATATAATGTACAATAGTATTATAAAATATTTAATCCAAAATAATTTTAAATCATGTTTTAAAAAGTGAAAATGATTTACACTAAAGTAAAAAATTTAATGTTTCAAAAAACTAAAATTTTTTATTTAAAAAGATGAAATATAATATCTATAGTTAATGTATACATTTATTGAAATAAATATTTTATGGTTTAAATTTTCAATGAGACCATCAATATAAATAATCAATTAAAATATAATATATAGAGTAAAATATTATTTAAAATTAATGTTATAGACGTACATGGAAAGTAAAATATTAAAAGAAATCATATATTATTTCTATGTATTTTATTATTGAAAATATTATAAATTTTATTTTATTAATTTTCAATTAGTCCAAAATTAATGTGTTTCGAAATTCATAATAGAAAAAGTATTATATCGTATATGTATTTAATCATCTTAAATTTATGTGTTAGAAGATTATATGATAATTTATTTTTTATTATGGAACTTATGATGGTAAGATGGAAAGTTTAAATTATGTACTAAATCACATCAATAGAAAAAAAATTATTTGAACAATAAAATAATAAATCTATTAATAGGAAATTAATATTTAATCACATATATTATAAATTTTAACGATTTACATTACAAAATCTCTAATAAATAGCACCACAAAAGTTAATCTTTTCAAAGACAAAAAATTTACAATCTTTTCAAAAATAATTTAAAAGATACATTAATTGTTTTATATTATAATTTTCTTATAAGCTTCCAAAAATAAGATTATTTTATGGGAAAATTTTGAAACAAGTCAAACAAAAAAAGTTCTTTTTAGAAATCCTAAATTTTCTTCCACCTTACTATATAAGACCATGCTATCTATTAATCCGAAATATCTACTTTTCTCCCAATTTAAATATATATTTTTTATATTTTATACAATAATGTTCTTTCTAATTTTTTTATTTTGATTATTTACTTTTAGTTCATATTACTTATATTATTTTCTTTTATAATGTTATTTATATTGACTGTAAAATACTTTTCCTTTGATTTCAAATACGACCGTAATTTGTATAATAATGAAATTGTAAAATAAACTTTATAACAACTATATTTTGATTACTATAAAATAATCGAAGACATAGATATTTTGGATATTAACTCTAAAGTAACTACTATACCTAAGTATATAATTTTATGCTAGGTAGTTTTGGGTACTTGAAATATTTTGATTCGTGTCGAGATCGGTTCCCTTTTCGTGTATTGAAGTTTTGTATCTATATAAATATTTTATCGACTTCAGTTCAGTTTCGGTATCAATTTTTTGGGTCAGATGCGCTTCGTTTCTTCGACCCAAATATTTTATCCACTTCTGCTTGCACCCTCGTATTCGCGGACACCACCTAGTATCTCACTAGCTTCTGAGTATACCATTTGCTGACAGCTACAAAAGTAATTAAACCAAACTTCTAGCATTTTTGTTTACCAAGTTTATTATTTTCATTGTCAAAACTGTTGATTGTTCCCACTTTATTTTGCTCCGTAGATATATCTGAATCAAGACGAGAAAAGGACTTGCCACAAAGTTACTAATAAAAAATGATTGACTCGTCCATTATTCATAAAGACACTAATGATTTGCTAAAATACTCTTTCAAAAAATTTGTAACACGGTCTAAGAGAATACAAATAGGAATTGTAAACATAAAATATTAACAAATCCAATAGAACATAACAAAAATTGAAATATGCAAAACCAACACATAAATGTTATTTGTTTACTACACGGATATTCACCTAACAGTTGATGGGAGCTCTCATAAACTTACTACATCATCAAAAGCATTACATTTTAACAACCTATAGGGTTACAAAAGATTACTTTAGCATTTCAAAACACACAAGTGTTAAGGTTATGAATTAAAAGATTAAATTAAGAGAAGTAAAATATTATTTTCGTTTTATATCACCAAAAAGCAAATCAAGTTTAGCAACTTGATTTGTTGTTTTCTAAGTAAACAATATAGGCAATTATGGGAGAAGTTATTTCGTGAAAATTAATTGTAATAGTAGGAAACAAAAAAAATCTTATTTCTAATATTAATGATGGTCCTACTATGGGTAATGACGGAATTTCAAAGCTGGAGGATCAATTGTCCGCTCTTTCAGACTGACTGTGCAGAGGTTATCAGCATGATTCAACACCCGGACGATTGACCAGCTTTTCATACACAACTTCAGGATTTTCAGAGTCTAAGGGATCAGCTCCCGGAGTTCTCCTTGACACACATTCCGCGCACGGCAAATACACGAGCAGATCAACTGGCTCGCGGAGCTCGTAATTTAAATCGTGACTATTTCTTTGTAGATTCTGTCGCTCCAAGTTGGCTAGCCAATTTGGACGAAACCTTTTGATTATTGTGTGGGTGACAAAAAAAAATATTAATGATGGTCATTATAAAAAGTGAAATAAATATAATCAAAATAAAGTATATTTTAATTGTATTAGGATTCAATTCTAGGCGTAAATATAAGTTCAGTTATATCTAAATATAGAGTTCTAGATTTTTTACCAGCAACATAAATCTTCTTTTCATTTTCAGAACTAATATAGTTAATTTTTCTTCATATATTTGGCCCAATTTTATGCGAAATTACCAAATCTCAAAATAACTTTAGATCAATATATATTTTTAAATAATATAATGTAAATTATTAAAAAAACTCGCGCTAGCATAACTCCTAGTACGAATAATTAGACAAAATGTTTCTACCGTTCAAGTTGTTTTTGTAATTTGGTGTTCATTTTTTCCCATTCTCTCATATTTTCTAGACGATTTTAACTCTACTAAAAAAGATTGTGATTATCTCTTAAAATTAATCAAAACGTCGTGATTATCTCATAGAATTAATTTATAAAAATCAGAAAAATGGTTTATATTCCAATTGGGAGGGTCAAATTGGTCGTTGATCCAAAGAAGCTTCATAATTTTTTTTAGATCAGTGCATATTTAAACAAGATATTTTAGATCTCTTGCGTTGCAGTTTCTCATGTCTCTTACCTGTCGTCGTCTTAAAAATCAAGAGAAGATAAAATCTTTAGAAAAGTTACGAGGATACCAATCCTAAACATTGAAACACTGTGGGAGCCCCTTTGGTCCAGTGATTGACCAAGGGTTAATTAATGCTTTCACACCAGGAGGTCAGATGATCGATTCCCCGAAAATGCGCGATTTATTGCAGATTAATGGATGCAGACTTATAGGAAGTCTTCAGCGTGGTGCAAGCGAGGACCGTTCGTCATGCTAGCAGATGGAACGGAAAGATTTGTCCGGTGAAGTATTGTCTTTATAGTTGTTTCTCAATAATTTGTAATAGCAATAGTAATAATTCAGACGATTAAGAAAAAACATTGAAACCCTAATAAATTTTCCCTGAAACTTTCCTTTGCCGCATGTAATTATCCTAATATTTTTATCCTTCTTAAACCTCATATAATTAATACACAACTACCCTAATGTTTTTCAAGTTTCTTCTACTATTGTTTAAACTCTTTGCGAATTTGAGTAAGGGAAGAGATTATCAGTTTGAATTCTTTCGTTGCGTCCATAGATTTGAGCAGTTTAGTAATAGCATAGGGACATAGTTGCAAATCGAGTTTGGCAGATCATATCTCTTATTAATTTTGTTTAGTATTTAATTTTGTGGAGCCAAAACTACCACTCTAATAATTTGGGAGACTTACAAAAATATACCTTTGTATTGTCTATTTTTCAAAAATACCCCTGCTTGAAAAAATTTTAT
>OVAN01001800.1:0-37833 GCA_900406275.1 Anastatica hierochuntica
GTTGAGATGGATTTTGCTTCTGCAGGAATTTGATTTGGAGATTTGTGATAAACGTGGTATCGAGAATGGTGTTGCAGACCATTTATCTCAATTGCGAGTGGAAAGTGATACACCACTCGATGATAGTCTCCCTGAGGAGAATGTCTATATGGTTGCCTTGTTGGAGGATGAATACATGGANGAGGATGAATACATGGACAATGTTGATTTTTTTGCCATTAGACAAATTCACGATGAAATTCCTTGGTTTTTAGATTTTACGAATTTTCTGAGTGCAGATGTGGAGCCACCAAATTTCGCAGGCTATGAGAAAAAGAAGTTCCTCAGAGATGTCAAACATTACTTCTGGGATGATCCTTTTCTCTACAAGAGATGTGCTGATGGACTCTTTCGCAGATACATCCCAAAGTCTGAGGTTCAAGGTATTTTGTATCATTGCCACGGTTCTGAGTATGCATGACATTTTGCTACTTTCAAAAATGTTTCGATAGTGTTGCACGCAGGTTTTAGGTTACCAACACTCTTTAAGGAAGCCCATGATTATGTCTCTAAGTGTGATGCTTGTCAGAGGAAAGGCAACATGAGTAAGCGGAATGAGATGCCTCAGAACTTCATCCTAGAAGTAGAGGTTTTTAACATATGGGGTATTGATATCATGGGACCTTTCCCATCTTCTTATGGAAATCAATACATTTTAGTTGCAGTAGACTATGTCTCCAACCTGGTTGAGGCGCTGGCCAGCCCCTCTAATGATGCCAAAGTGGTCCTAAAGATGTTCAATATGTGATTTTTTCTCGCTTTCGTGTGCCAAGAGTGGTAATAAGTGATGGAGGATCTCATTTTATCAACAAGTCTGAAGAAGCATATAGTTAAACACAAGGTAGCCCAACTTATCTTCCTCAAACAAGTGGACAAGTTGAGATTTCGAATAGGGAAATCATGGGAATCCTGGAAAAGACTGTAGGCAAGACTCAAAAGATTGGTCTGTGAAGCTAGAAAATGCGCTATGGGCGTATAGAACTGCCTACAAGACACCACTAGGCACTACACCATTTCATTTGGTGTATGGGAAGGCATATCATTTACCTACTGAACTCGAGTACCAGGGACTTTGAGCCTTGAAATTACTGAACTTTGACATCAAGCCTGCAGCTGAGAAGCAAATGATTCAACTCAATGAACTTGATGAGATTCGATTTAATGCTTATGAGAACAAAAGGATCTACAAGAAACGAACCAAAGCATTCCATGATAGGAGGATCATTTCACGTCATTTCGCTGTAGGAGATCAGGTATTGTTGTTTAACTCACGTTTGCGATTTTTTCCAGGAAAGCTCCAATCGCGTTGGTCAGGACCATTCCTTATTGTTGAGGTTAGACCATATGGAATCGTTTTTCTTGATGACAATGTGAGGAAATTCACTATGAATGGCCAGAGACTTAAGTCATACATTGCAGACGAGTCATCCGACGAGAGAATGCAAATTCTTTTGAAGGATCCACCCGCCGATATATCCATTACAGTCAGGCTCGAGACTTTAAAAAAGAGTTGAGTGGAAAGCAACCCACTAGGTAGTTTTCTTTTCATTCTTAGTTAGTTGTTTAGTTTTCTTAGTTTTTTTTGTTTTGGCTTTTGGTGCTTTTGATGTTTTTTTAATGTTATTAGCTTTGTTATTGTGAAAAAAAGGAACACCTTGACAAACGGACAAGGATCGATCGATCCCTGTCCCTGGATCGATCGATCCATGTCAAAATTTTGCCAAAACAGATGGACAAGGATCGATCGATCCCTATCTTTGGATCGATCGATCCACCATAGACATGTGCCGAAACAAAAGGATAGGGATCAATCGATCCCTGTCCCTGGATCGATCGATCCCTGAGTTATTTTGATTCAAATCAATTGGACAAGGATAGATCGATCTTTGTCCCAAAATAGCCTATATCACGCAATATCATCAGGTATTTTCTCATTATTTCCTCTCAACTCAAACACGAAAATATCACCCCTAAATCTCGATTTTACTCAAAAATTGACAGGTCTGAGTCGGTTTTTAGTATAGAATTAACAGAATCTCGCACTCTATCTTTCTATCTGACCAGATTTCACAAAATCCAAGGTATGTGTCCGCAATCTCTACTAGTAGATATTTCGGAGAAATTTGGGAACTTTTGATTTCTTGAATTTTGATGAATGTTTGATACTTGGATGATCTTATACGCATGTTCTGAGATGTTTAGTAGTAGAATTGCACCTTAATTTAGCGTTTTAAGGATTGAATTTGGCGATTTCGTGGTTTCGCGTTTCGTACGCCTGATTTTTGCGAGGATGCATAATTTGTCATGATTTGCCTTGTGTATTGTTGTTTTTGATTCTTTGTGCCATCTCTGTGAATGATTAAAACATGTTTTGATGATTGACTACGATGAAACGATTATTTTCATTTGGAATGCAAACTGAGAATTGGACATATTTGATGTTGTTCTTACTTTGATGAATGGTGTGATGCATCCTCTTGATTTTTTTGAGCTTGATTTTCGCATAATAATACTCTTTGAATCAGAGTTAATGATTTTCGTGCCTGTCTTGTTTTGATATGGATACTAATTTTGCTTCCAAGCGTCTATTTTTACAGGTTATGGGTAGATGAAAGATAGGGGACGTTCTGAAGACGTGGGATCCGTCTAAATCCATTCTTCACCATCGGTTCAAGAGGAGTGATCTCACACACCCTGCGAACCGTCCGGTTACTCAGGAGTGGGATCAATATGACTCGCAGTTTCTACAGGATTTGGGACACATTACATTCCCGATGACTCGATTCATTGATGATGATCTCCTTGATGCTTTTGGAATTCGACAAGACTTCTATGCCCTCTTTGACAGAATGGGAGTCCGAGGATTCTTGGAGCTTCTTGAACATGTCTACCCTGAGCTATGTCGGGAGTTTATGGCCGCTCCACTCTGTGTCTATCCGGACTTGGAAAACCCGGTGGCGGATCAGGGCACATTCTCCTTTATTGTGCAGGGTCAGTATTATTCTATCTCTCTCATGGACTTGGCCAGAGTTTTTTGTTTTGCGCAGGGCCATGGTACATGGGTACCAACTCTACCGAGGTCCAGTGAGTTCTGGATCTTTATTCCTGCTAGGCAATTCGTCTCTCGGAGCGTGAAGCAGTCGTGTATCTGGAATCTTGTCCTTCGCCTTGCGGCTAAGGTTCTTAGCTCGCACATTTATGCCAAGTCTATCCAGGCTACTGTGAACAACGATGAGTTGTATCTTCTTTTTCTAGGAGTTGGACATACATTGGACTTGGCATCTCAGATACGTTATATGGTGGCCAAGGATCTGAACATGGCTGCAGTGGTTGCTGACAAATTCACTTTCTTCAAGGTGGTGGCTTCTGAGAAGAAATCCTTTGTTGTGGTTGCTCTTATTACCCGACTTCTGCGGTTTGTCAGATTTGATTTCATTGGTCACCAAAGAGCGGAGTTCAAGCTCCCCAAGCAGACCATGATTTCTGTGGATTATATTGCAACCTATGCTTTCCTCGATGGGAAGCATCTCGTTGACCGCGACATTCTAGCTTTCCGCTGAAAGCATTCTATTTACAGCTCGAAACCATTCGTGTATCACTTCAAGGACCGCCAGCAGAGGTCTCTATACATCGAGCTTCCATGCTCGGACTTAACATCTCTAGCGGATTCATCAGGAGTTGAGTTTTTACCTCCTCCAGAGCGTCTTTTTGTCACTGCACCCCTTCTTTCAAGAAGAGTTCTTCTGGTCCTGCTAGGGAGCGTGTAGCTGATGATGCTGATTATGAGCTATTTCCGGAGGATTTCAGTGCTTATAAGCTTGACCCGCCACCGCGTCCTTCTGCTACTGCTGCTGAGTTCAGAGCATGAACCGTTCAAAGTGATCAGAGGATGAGCTCTCTCATGCTGCGTTACGCCAGAGGGCTCTCCAGGATAGGGAGACTACTTTCTTATTCTCCTAGCAGGTCTGTTCGTGAGGACGCTATCAGGCGCAGAGCGCCACCTGCTCCTGCAGCTAATGCAGATGATGATGATGATGACGAGGAGACTGAGAGTGAGGAGTCTACTAAAGATCTAGAGACTCGAAGGACTCGGGCGGCTCTTGCGCGAGAGGAGGCCTGACGGAGCGTGGAGCGCTCCAAGAGGAGAGCAAACTCAGCTTCCGGAAGTGCAGGCAGGTGCCCCAGAGCCTGACTCGGACAAATGCATAGCACCTCCAGAGATGCTCAGTAGTTCTCTTACCTATCTCTTTTCATTTCTGTTTTTCTTTTTCTTTTTATTTGGATATTTATTTTTATTTGCTACTTACCCCTTTCTTGGATTTGTTTCCCACCAAGACGGTGTGAGATAAGATTGGGGAAGGTAACTTATGTGTTTCTTTTTATTTTGGTGTTTTTGGAGTCATTATGATGTTTTTATTGAGTTAGTTATGGATTATTTATGCTTTATGATGATTTTAGACTATTATCTCTACGCATTCATTTATATTCCCATAAAAAATTTTATTTGGACTTTTAGCGCATGCAATCCAGAATAACACATGGCCAAACTCCCACAAGAAATCTCTGAAACTCAGACTTTTGTCTAAAATGTTATTAACTCTATTTTATTTGGATTACTAATGAACATAAATGCTTTGATCCAAGAACTTAAAATCAGGAATCAAACCCATCATTCAGGATTACGTCCCCATTTCTTTTTCTACCATCCTTTTCGGTAATCCTAAGTGACCAGACTCATCTTTAGTCTTGCACCACACCCTCACTTAATCTCTTTGATTCTCCATGCGTTTCTATTTGAATTTATATGCACACATGTGAAAAAACAATAGAGAGAATAGGGTAGACATTATCCTTCTAATTGCTTAGGTAGGATTTTATATTTTAGGTTGTTTAGACCCAGTTCTGAGTGTCTGATTTCTCGGTGTTGGGTGTTTAGGTGGTTTAGATGGATATGTTGCATTTCTTCATGTTGTATGGGTATTTAAGAGTTTAAAAACGTCATTCATATGCCAATTTGAATCAGATTTTCGTTTTGAAAATAAAAAACGAAAATTTCTTTTATTGTCTTTATATCTAGTTTATAAAATTTGGTCTTAGTACTGAAATTTGGTTCAAGATAAGTTTGGTTTAGTTCTTCGTAAAATTCAGTCTGAAAATCGGGACAGTGATCGACCAATCCAGGGACAGGGATCGTTTGATCTGTGTCCATATTTCTGGATATTTTCCTGCCTTCCAGAAAACTTCCTTCCAACCTTGAATTCCATCCAAAATGCATTCTTGTCGCACATCCAAACTCGATTCCTGTAAAAACACAAAAGAACACAAATTCACGCCAAAAAGATCCGAATACGTACTAAAAACCATAAATCTCGAGTAAAGTTCATAATAAAAACTACTAAAATAATGACACATCAAATCCCCCAGACTTGAATCTTTGCATGTCCTCAAGTAAAGGAAATGAATGTTAAGCCTGCGGGAAAAGATATTCGAAAACCAAATGGATGTTATGCTATAAGAAAAACTCTGCGCTACTTTCGCTAACCATATAGACTCAGAACAGTAAGAACATTCTCTCCAAGAATCGCTGCATAATCTCCCAAGCCCATCCATACTTTAAAATCTGAACCTGCAAACTCAGGTTCCATGTTAATAACTCTCTACATTCATTCAAGATAGGCATGAAACTTTTCAACGAAGAACTCATAATCAGGAAATTAGCTAGGTATCCAAGGCTTTTAGTGGTGAGGCTTAGAGTGTTTCGAGTATCAAAAATTGCGTCAAGATGCAAGACATTATGTATAATCGCAGGAGAGAAAGAGTATATTGATATCCATGTCCCCTGAGTACCCAAGTACAAACCACCAATCAAAAAGTAAACCAGATATATGCATTCCTCAGGGTGAATCCAATCAACAAAATAATATGCAAATGCTAATTTGTAAACTAGATATGAAGAAATTAAAAACAATTTTCGTTTTTTAAATTTTTTTTTTCAGAACGAAAATCTTGTTCAAATTAGCATATCAATGACATTTTTAAACTCTAAAGTACCCATACAGCATGAAGAAATACAACATAATCATCTAAACCACCTAAATACCCAACACTGAGAAATCAAACACTCATGACCGTGTCTAAACCACCTAAAATGTACAATCCTACCTAAGAAATTAGAAGGATCATGTCTACCCTATTATCTCCATTATTTTTACTCATGTGTGCACATAAGATGAAAAAGAAAATGCATGGAGAATCAAGGAGATAAAATAAGGGTGTGGTGCCAGAGTAAATATGAGTCTGCTCACTCAGGATTACCGAAAACGATTGTAAAAAAAGAAATGGGGATGTAATCCTGAATGATGGGTTTGATTCTTGATTTTAAGTTCCTGGATCAAAGCATTTAAGTTCAATAGTAAGCCAAATAAAATAGAGTTAATAACATTTCAGACAAAAGTTTGAGTTTCACAGATTCCTTGTGCGGAGTTTGGTCATGAGTATTTCTGGTTTTCCTGCGCTAAAAGTCCAAATGAAATGGTTAATGAGAATATAAATGAAGTGCAATGCGCAGTGATAATAGTCTGAAATCATCATAAAGCATAAAAAATCTATAAACTGACTCAATAAAAACACCAAAATGACTCGAACAACACCAAAAGAAAAAGAAAAACATAAGTAGCCTCCCCCAGACTTATCTCACACCGTCTCAATGTGAAACAAATCCAAGGAAGAGGTAAGTAACAAATAAAAAAAACAAAAATAAAATCAAGGTGAAAAGGAAAGGGAATAAACAAACTTACTTGAAAACGTGTGATGTAGCCGCGTAAATGAGACAGGGATCGATCTATCCATGGACAGGGATCGATCGATCCCTGTCCGTCTGTCTGGTGATCTTTTTCCTGCAATACTATAACCAAAAACACGAAAAACACCCAAAGCACCAAAAAACAAAAACATAAACGCCACAAACACTATATAACTAGCTAAAAATGAAAAATATAACTACCTAGTGCGTTGCCTCCCACTCAGAACTTGTTTAAAGTCACGAGCCTACATGTAGTGGCGATGGATCCATCCGGAAGGGCCTTGGAACTCGCCCCGAAGCAAGCTCCACCAGCAAAAATCTTCAGCTCGAGGATGCTGCTCATCGCCTTCTTCATAGCAGCTGCTCCTTTCTCTTTAAACTCTGGTTTAAGGATAGTCCTGACCTTGGAGAAAGGTTTGAATCTTCCTTTACGCTTCACTTTGTACTCAAGGTCAACTCAGATCTCTCCTCAGTATAGTGCGTTTCTCCGGTGCGTTGTTCTAAAGAACCGCGCTACATTCCAAAGTAAGAACTGAAACACCGTGTTCTAATGTTGTGCGGTCTGAAAGAATCTCCTTCATGTACCTCTTAAAAAAAGGTACCATCTTGACTGCTTCTACGAAAGGCAATCGCACATGTAATTCACCAACTAGATTCTTCAGTTTCTTATACTCTCGTTCCTTGATCTTTTGACGAGTTCTGTAAGGGTACGGAGGCTTGGGAACATAAGGTTGGGGTGGCACATACTGAACCTCAACCTCTTGCGCATTCGTTTCACCGCAAAAATTCAATACCCTCTCATAAGGACAGGGATCAATCCTTGTCCTTCTTTTCTGATCGATCGATCGTGTTAGATGATCGATCAATCGCCAAATTTTGCAATTTTCTATGGTTGTCTGATAGAGCGATAGATCTATCCCCAAACAGGTATCGATCGATCCCTAGACAGGGGTCAATCGATCTCTATCCCAGACGATATTTCAATCGTTTTTTTTTCACTTCTAAGTGTAATGCATTTGTAGTACTCCTTCGTATTCTTCTCCGGTTTGCCTGGTATGACTCCCGGTGGGGCTCTGTTGCTCGCAGAAGTCTAAAAACTTGTGTTTCCAGCAACTTCATGTGTGTTCTCAATGTCTCAAATTTCCCATTGAGATCATTATACATGTTATGTACCTTCTGATTCAAGTCAGCAAAGGACTTTGTCTGATTCTCCGGCACTTGCTTCAACATCTTCTTCAGTTCACTATCTTGAGAAGACGTAGAAGACTGTCCTTGGTTATGACTCTGATACCAATCTGATAGTTGTTCCATAATCCTCCTGAACCAAACTACTTTTGCTGATAGCCATTTTTTCCAAAGCCACTGTTCTGATTCGTGTTATGAAATCCGGAGTTGAAGACACTATGATTTTTTTGGTATGGCTTGTTCGGGAACTTGTTCTGTTGGTTGAAACCTTTGTTACCAAAATTCCCTTAACCTCCAATGTAATTCACATCTTCTTGTCCACCATTTATCTCCTCAGACATGAATTCCTGATACATCTGTCCAATCTTGTACTCTTGAAAAATAGGTGTATCATTTTTCTCTCCAACAAAGTTCACTCCCTACTGATCTCTCCTAATTAGCTCATCAAGCTTTGACTGCAGATCATCAATTCTCTTCGCAACTGATGACACAACTCCTCTACAACGATCATAGTCTGATCTGCGATTGGCCTGCCTATTAGCCATGTTATTCACCAGCATGTAAGCTTCCTCCATAGTCTTGGTCATGAAATCACAATTTCTCGTGGTGTCCCTAGCATTCTGATACTTCTCCTCAACCCCATTGTAGAAAATGTTAAGGAGATTCCAATATGAGAACCCATGATGAGGACAATCATTTAGTTACTCTCTGAATCTTTCCCAAGCTGCATGAAAACTTTCAGCACCCAATTCGCGGAGACATAGACCTTGATTTCATGAAGAAATGCCCAAGGAAAGCAGCCTTGATCTTGTCCCATATCTTCAGAGAATTAGACTCTAGGATATTGTACCATCTTGTAGCTTTGTCATTCAGAGAGAAAGTGAACAACCTGCATCACCTTCAAATAAAAGCTAACTCTTGTGGCTATCTAGTGTCGAAATTTCAGCTCAATCCAACGGTGGGAAGTTTGTCAATCAAGGCCAAACATCTGACACACTAGCATGATTATGCATTCCAAATATCCGTTTTTGGCCCAAATTGTTCTATTTCTCTTAAAAGCAACCTAAAACCTGTAAAAACACGAAATAACCCCTAAAGACTCAAAAAAGAACCAAATACATATCAAAACACCATTTTTCTTGAATAAAATGTTATTAAAAACCCATAAAATACGAATACATCATAGAACACTCTCTTCTTTATTCAAGAGAAATAGACTCTTCGATTAAGATAATCTATAACTGCTCCCGATGTTGAAAGGAAAACAATCCCAAGAATCAATTGCATCGTAGAGTATTTACTTCTCTCAAGAATTTGGAAATCAACATGAATCAAGCAGCCTCCTACTTGCATTGTTATATCCTTCATGAGTCCATTTGATGACCTCACATCATCCCCAAACTTGAAAGACATTGGAGAAGGCTTGATGTCGCTAATCCCCAATTAGTTTGCAATGGATTTAGGCATGGCATTTACAGTAGCACCGAAGTCACAAAGAGGTTCTTGAAAATCCACACCATTGATTTAACATGAGAACACAAACTTCACCGGGTCTTCTTTCTTATGAAGCCTCCTTTGATGTGGTATTTTGTTTGTTGGCTCGTCATTCTCCAAACTTGGTAATGGATCAGCAGCAATAAGTGAATTAACATCAATGGATTTCTGCATAATCTCAACTGCGTCTTCTTTCGTGTACCAAATCTCAATCACCTTACAAGATTTCAAGTTTTCTCGGGTTAGCCTCCTTGAGTCTTTACACCTTTTGAAATTTTAGAAACTCTAACATCAAGCATTTTGACATAATTAGAAACATCAACAAGCTTCCCTTTACATGTTGTCCTTGATTTGGGCGTTTTCCTTTAGATCTTCTAGGATTGGTTAAAACAAAAGCTCAACCTTGTTATCTAAGGAGGATAAAGCCACGTCTTTGGCATTAGAAATAGATTCTAATCTCATCCCAGAGTCATTGAATTGCGGTTCCATTTGAAGATCTTAATGTTCGAAGTTTTCTCGGTTTCAACTTTGATAGGAATTCTCTAGACTGCTGATGTAGTGAACTTCCCTTTGTTGTCCATGGACACCATCACTTTTATAATATTGAATAGCACTTCCAGTAGCCTCTCTCACATCCTCATGGTGATTTAAGCTTAATTTTTTGCTCCTTAGATGTTGAGCGACCATAGATTTCAACTCAGAGATCTCTGCAGAGTCGGAGTTTTGTTTGATGGCTTCCACAGTTCTATCTTGAAGTGGATATGAATTTTTGTTGCTCTCCGCTAGGTTGTCAATGATAATGTTAGCTTGAGCAACAATGTTAGTCACCAGCCACGAGGATGTATTTGTTACAAAAGGAAGAAGTATGTTGACCCATAATGTCAATTCCCCAAACATCAAAAACTTCGACTTCTTGAATGAAGTTTTAAGGCATCTCGTTTTGTTTGCTAATGTTCCCTATTATTTGGCACAAATCAAACTTATATATGAAGTCTTGGATGGCCTTAGACATTGTAGGTGACCAAAAAATTTGCTTGTAATACATTGGAGACTGTTTTGAAAGTTGCAAAGTGTCCTCCACAATTTATAGCTCAGGTTTTGACCCAAAAAATCACTGCAAGCGTACAGTTAAATACATTTTAGTGGTTCAGGATAAATTCCAGAAGGACCAATGATCACAAGAAAATCTATATATCAAACACGGGCTAAAGCGAAAAGGAATAGATTGTTGGTGATGCTAAAATCGAATAGAAAGCAAACAAAAGAAGAGAATAAAGTTGGGTTGTAAGCAATTGAGAAAAACGTTGGGCACAGGGTATTCTTAGGGAACTCAAGTCATCATCAATATCATGTTAATTAACAAGGAAACAAGATTAAGAACAGTCTAGAACTCAAATCACGAATTAAGAATCAATCGACTTCTGTAACGCTAATTCTCTATGTTATAGATTCTTAGAGAGTAGCTTTCGTTGAATTTCATATTCTAAATACGCATTAGATTCAAGTATGATAAGTTTACAAAGCACAATAACATAAACTTCCGTTGGCTAAGGACACTTTGCTCGTTTAACAAAAATTCATGCAATCAAGAAATGACTTTCAGTGTATTGAAAAACCTAACATCAGAAACTAGATCGCGAATCCAATTTCAGCATTATACATAGTGATAAACAAAGATCCAATAGATAATTTCGCCAATCTAACAACCTAATAATGACAAATCGTAAAAACCCCTAATGAGAAACCCTAAACCTAACTATGAAACTACTTACTCATGGGGATTGAAACAACACAAGATGAAATAGAGAAAGACATATCGTATTGAATCAAAAACAAAGAGATAAGGGTTCAGAATTCTTATCAATAGAGTGCGGACTAGAAATCTTTAACTAGGGTTCTCAAAGCTCAAAGGCTGCTCTAGAAACTTATAACTAGCCTAATAAAATAAAGAAATCGAGTTTGGGTGTGTAAATATCTAATCTGGGTCTTCAATCATTGATTCTGGTTCAAAATAAGTCGATTTGGTCGCATTTTAACAAGGATCGATCTATCCCATGAAAGGATCGGACGATCCCTGTCTATCTGCCAAGTTACTCATTTCTGCGAATTCGTCTTCTCGTTGCCAGCATGACAAGTGTTCACTAAAATGGCTATAACTTATGATCGCACCGATGAATTTCTTTCAAACCATCTCCAAATTAAAGCTACCTCTTATGGCTATCTTGTGTCCAAACTTCAGCTCGATCCAACGGATGGAAGTCTGCTAAATAAGTCCAAATTTCTGATGCTTCAACATGATTATGCATTCCACATATCTGTTTCTGGCCCAAATTATTCTGTTTCTCTCCAAAGCAACTTAAAACCTGTAAAAAAAAACTAAAGAACACCAAAAAACTCTAAAAAGAAACAAATACATGTCAAAAACCATTTTTCACGAATAAAACATTAGTAAAAACTCATAAAATACGAATACATCAAATCCCCCAGACTTGAATCTTTGCTTGTCCTCTAGTAAAGGAAATGAAGATTAAGCCAAATGATAAGAATTTTGAAAAAAATGGACCTTTACATTTTCAGGTGACCTTACTTTGCACTTAGACTCCCTGACTACATAAACCTGAGACAATCAGAACATTCTCCTCAAGATCCCTATTATGACCTCGCAAGTCAATTCATACTCAAAACTCTGAACCTACAAGTCCCGCATTCATGTTATTAACTCTCTACATTCATGTAGAAATGTGTGAGTCTTTTCACCAGAGGACTCTACATTAGGAAATACGGACTAGGTGATGAAATGACTTTTAAGTGGTAAGGCTTAAAGTGTTCCAGGGTTCAAATCTATGCCAGGATGCAAGACATTATTCAAAATCGTAGGAGAGAGAGCATATTGATAACCATGGCCTCTAACTACCCAAACACAGACCACAAACTCATAAATCAATTCAAACATGTGCAATCTTCATGGCATAATAAACAACAAGATAACAAGTAAAAACTGATTTTCTTTCCCGGATATGAAATAAAACATTGATTTTTTTTTCTTTTTCGTTTTCGTTTTCGGTTTTTTTCCTATTTCTTTTTGTTTATTTTTCTTTGACATATACAAAAAAAATCCGGGGAAAATCAGCATTACATAAACATTTCAAATCAGGAGAACACTCATACAGCAAGAAGAATTGCAACCATAACCATTTTAATGTTCTAATCACCCAAGACCGTCTAGTAGACACTCAAGACCATGTCTAAACCATCCAAAAAGTTTAATCCTACCTAAGTAATCAAGGGTACCCTGTCTACCCTTTTCTTTCCATTATGATTGCACATGTGTGCACATAAGATTAAAAAGAAATGCATGGAGAATCAAATGAGATAGGGTGAAGGTATGGTGCCAGACTAAGAATTAGTCTGGTCACTCGGGATTACCGAAAAAGGATGGAAGAAAATGGGGATGTAATTCTGAATAATTGGTTGCGAATTCCTGATCTCAAGCTCCTGATTCAAACCAATTAAGTTCATTAGTAGTTTCAATAAATAGAGTTAAAACAATCCAGAAAAGAGCTTGGTCAGTCCAAAGCTTTCTGGTGGGGATTTCAGATATGAGATTTTCCGGTTTGCATGCATTAACAACTCAAATAGAATGATCAATATGAATAGAAATAAAGCACAATGCACAAAGGAAATGGTCTAACAATCATCAGAAAGTGCTAGAATCCACAAGGACTTCCTCAATCAAACATCAAAACTGACTCAAACAACACACCAAACAAAAGAAAAAGCATAAGTAGCCTCCCCCAGACATATCTCACACCGTCTTGGTGTGAAACAAATCCAGAGAAGGGGTAGGTACAAATAAATATAATAGGTCCAAATAAAAATGAAACAAAAAGAAAAAGAACACACAATCGAATGTGTGAGATTGTAGGCTCTGAATTCAGCTGGATACCAACTCCTTTTCGTGGCAAGGAGTAGCTGATCCAAAACCAAAAGTGAAAAACACCAAAAAAATAACCAAAAGAACAAAAACTAACGAGTAGGCTGCTTCCCCCCTCAACACTTGTTTAAAGTTACGAGCTTGACTTTGGTTGCGGGTATTAATCATAAAAATCAAAAGGTTGAGCCAATGCACCTTTCGTCGTTCTCCTATCGGTGCAAGAAATAACATGTGCAAAAGAATACATGGTTTTTCCATGGGAACAAGACACGTTTCTCATCAAAGAAGGTCACTACGAGCATTGCATTTATCTTTAAAATTCTTTGATTATTGGATGCTCATAGGGATCTAATGCATTAAGTGGAAAGACAAAATCAACTATATGTTCAAACAAATTTAAAACAAAATAGTCAACTTCATCTCCATCAATCATCCAAAACTCAATATTCTCATTTTTCGAGTCCATCTCAACCTCAAAAATTTCTATCTCATTCAATATCTTATCTATATCAAGCACATATTCAAGGTAAGATTTTTCATGCATAGAAAACTTAAACTCAGGATAATATGATCATCTAATCACATAGATATTGAATATCAAAACATATCTCATGGTAATCCTTAAGGATCTTTTCTACCCTTAGGTCATTTAACCTTTGAGATTTAGATATCAAATTATAGCGTTCATTAATGAGCAATAGAGTATGAAAACCACAAGCTACATCTGCAATGCAAGGCGTGTAACTATCTTCATATCATCAATTTCATAGGTTCAATCGCACGTACATTTGAGTTGGCATGGTGGAAACCAATATATGACCTTTTTAAGTTCATGAGCCATATGTACGTCCATGCTTGTGAGCTCTCTGCCTTCAAGTATTGCCCGATGAGTAAGAAGGTTTAATCAGATCATAGTTGCTAAGCCACTCCTCTTCATCGTTGGATTTTCTTTGCTTTCTTCATCCAACCTCCCTCTTTGTTCTAGAGTAAGCATGCTTTCATCGAAAAGTGGCTCTACATATGACAACCGCATAAGTTTCTCCTCGTCTTCCAATGCTAGTAATTCTCTAACTGTTGCATCCTTTCTCTGAGGCCAATCATTGTAATCCATGGCCCTCAAACCAACAAAGGAAAAGAACTAAATAATAATTTAGTAACAAAAAATATGACTTAGACGCGCAATGATCAAAATCTCTAGGATGACCAAATGGTCCCCGACAACGGCGCCAGAAAACTTAATAGCTTAGGTTTTCACCCAAGAAATCACTGCAAACATATAGTTAAGCACATTGTAGTGGTTCAAGATCGAATCCACAAGGACCAATGATCACACGAGAAGCTATAGATCAAACACGTGCTAAAGAGAAAAGGAATAGATTGTTGGTGATGCTAAAATCGAATAGAAAGCAGACAAAAACAGAAAATCAAGTCGGGTTGTAAGCAATTGAGAAAAATTTTGGATGCAATGTATTCTCAGGGAACTCAAGTCATCATCAATATCAGGTTAATTAACAGGGAACAAGATTAAGAACAGTCTAGAACTCAAATCACCAATTTAGAATTAACCTACTTCCGTAGCTAATTCTCTATGTTATAGAATCCTAGAGACTAACTTCCGTTGAATTTCAGATTCTAAACATGCATCAAATTCAAGTATGATAACTTCACAAAGTGCAATAACATCAACTTCTAATGCAAAGGACACTTTTCTTGTTTAACAAAGATGCAGGCATTCAAGAAATCACTTTCGGGGTATTGAAAAACCTAAGATCTAAAATTAGGTCATAAATTCAATTTCAGCATTAGACAGAGTAACAAATGAAGATCCAATAGATAATTTCCCCAAGCTAACAACCTAACAATGAAAAATCATTGAAACCACTAATGAGAAACCCTAAACCCAACTATGGAACTACTCACTCATGGCATTTGAAACAACACAAGATGAAATAGAGAAAGACATATTTTATTGAATAAAAAAAAAGAGACAAGGGTTCAGAATTGTTCTCAATAGAGTTCAGATTAGAAGTCTTTTCCCTAGGGTTTCAAAGCTCAAAGGTTGCTGAAGAAACTCAAAAATAAGACTAATAAAACAAAGAAATCGAGTCAAGATGTTGAAATATGTAATATGGGTCTTCAATCTTTGATTATGATTCAAAATAAGTCGGTTTGTTTGCGTCATGACAAGGATCAATGGATTACTTGCATGGATCGGTCGATCCCAATTTATCTGCCAAGTTACTCTTTTCTGCCTATTCTTCTTCTCGTTGCAAGCATGACATAAGTTCACTACCTGCAAATGGCCATAACATTCTATCACACTGTTTGATTTACTTCAAACCACCTGCAAATTAAATCTAACTCTTGTGGCTATCTTTTGTCAAACTTTAAGCTCCAGCCAACGGTGGCAAGTCGGTCAAACAAGTCCAAACTTCTGATGCTTCCACATGTTTCTTCATTCGAAATATCCGTTTTTGGTCAAATTGTTTTGTTTCTGTCTAAAGCAACTTAAAACCTGTAAAAATACTAAAAACACCAAAAGAATCCAAGAATAAACAAAATACATATCAAAACAACATTTTTCTCGAATAAAACACTAGTAAAAACTCATACAATAAGAATATATCAATAATACGAACCATGACAAGCAAAAAGAACGCTTGATATATCTTCTTGTAGGATGCATCTTCTAAACACTTCTTCATAGAACTTCTTATATAGATAAGGGACATCCAAAAAGTAGCATCTAACATATTTCAAGAACTTCTTCCTTGCAACCGTAAAATTGAGGAGGCTTGATGTCAGCTGCAAGATAGCTAGCAATGTTTACGTACCATGGATAAGTGAACTGTACTGATTTTGAAGCTCATTTGGAAATTCCCTCAAGATGAAAAAATATTTTACAATGTCGACACAGACTTGAGAGGAAATGATTGAATCCTTAGTTGAAATTGCAGGATAGAACACTCTCTTCTAGCTTTTGGAGAAAGAAACTCGTCGATTTGGATAATCCAAAATCGCTCCCACTTTAGAGAGGAAAAGACGTCGTAGAATCAATGGCATTAGAGAGTCCTTACTTGTCTAAAGAATCAGGAAATCAACAAGAATCAAACAGCCGCCTACTTCCATCATCACATTCGTCACGAATTCACGATCTCACGGTGTCTCCAAACTTGAAGAACATGTGAGAAGGCTTAATGTCGCTAATCCCAATTGGTTTGTAATGGATTTAGGCATGAAATTTACAGTAGCTTGAAGTCACATAGAGGTTCTTGAAAATCTACACCGTTGATTTCACATCAGAAGACAAACTTCATCGGGTCTACTATCTTATGAAGCTTCTTTAGATGTGGTGCTTCTTGTGTTGGCTCTCCACTCTCAAAGCTCAAAAATGTTTTAGCAGGAATGAGTGGATTAACATCCACAGATTCGTGAATAAGTTGTGTTTTGTCTTCTTCATTATTCTGAATTTCTATCGCCTTGCAATGCTGTTTGTTTTTCTTAGCTTTCCCATGAAGAAATTGAGCTTGTAATTTGACACCTTCTGCACCCTGAGCGACTTATATATCAAGCATCTTTACATGATTAGACATATCAATGTACTTCCAATATAGCCAGTCGATCTTCTTACTAAGATGATAATACATGGTTTTCATTTTTTCGGCGTTTTCCTTTTGACCTTCTAGGACTTGTTGAAACAAAACCTCAAACTTATTCTCTAGAGAGGCTAATGCTACGTTCTTGGCTTGGAAAATAGCTTTCAATCTCATGTCAAAGTCACTCAGCTTATGTTGCGTTTGATGATCTCCATGTGAGAAGTTTTCTCGGTTTCAGTTTTGATGTGAATTCTCTAGGCCGCTTATTTTGTGAAGTTGTCGTTGCTACGCCACAAACATCACTACTTTTATGATATTGAAGAGCACTTCCAGCAGCCTCTCTCATGTCTTCATTGTGATTCATACTCATTTTTTTGCTCCTCAGAAGTTGAGCAACAATAGATTTCAACTTAGAGATCTTTGCGGAGTCGGAGTTTTGTTTGATGGCCTCCACTGTTCTCTCTTGAGTTGGATATGTATTTTTGTCGCTCTCAGCTAGGTTATCAGATAAGGATCTTAGTTTGAGCAGTGAGGTTAGTCATCAAGTTTCCTTGGCTTGCGATGTCGAGTACCATCCTGAAGGTTTCTGCAATTCCTTCGTAGAAAAAGTTCAACAAATTCAGTTCTGCGAAACCATGATGAGGACAGTCTCTTTGGTATTTCTCGAAGCGTACTACTGCCATGAAGAGTGATTCATTCACCACTTATTAAAAATCTGGAATTATCCTTCTCATTTGCTCCAAGCTCTTCATCGGTTATAAGTGTTACAAGAAAGTTCTTTTGCATTCATCACATGTAGTGATTGATCAGGGAGCAAGAGGTTTTAACCAATTGTTGGCGTTCTCAACTAGAGAGAATGATAACAACTTGCACTTCAAATAATTGTCAAAAACTCCATAGGATCTTCTTATGCAGGAAATTACCTCGATCATTTCGATATGATCCATGGGGTTTCCTTCGGCTAAACCACTAAACTGATGTTTATCAACCTAAGATACAAATTTATGGCTGATATTAAACACTTCTCGAGGTTGTGCGGGGCAGATTGGATTCCTGTTGGTGTAAGAAGCACTCAGTGAATCGAATTCACAAATTTTTTGATGTTAAAGCTCCATTTCGATCTACCTAGAAAACTAAAATAAAATAAATTACGTAGTACTTTCTTTCCTTGATATCTCACAAGAAGTTAATAGAACCAACAAAGAGTAAACAAAAATAAATAAAAAATGAAAACAAAAAAGCCTTAACCTAAATCTTAATTCGAAACTAGTATGTAATTCAATTTATCCCCAGCAATAGCGTCAAAATTTGAATTGCTCAAAGTTTTACCCCGAGAAATAGCAGAATGCTGGTGAACAATGGTTGTGGTAGTTCTTAGGGATCAATTCCACAAAGAACAAAAATCACACTACGAGTTTACAAGAATTGAGGAGATTTACGGTTAATGGTCAAAGATGCAAGTCGTATCTTCTGGATGCACCAATTGAGGAAGCCAACATGGTTCCTTTATAGGATCCTCAATTACCCAAAACGTTTAACAAGCCAAGCTTAGTGACAATAAACAAGCGCGCTTGGGAGGCATTCCCATGGTATCCTTGTGCATATTGTTATCAATTTCTCCTTAAATTTTTACGTTCTTATTGTTTTTGGATGATTGGATAGGTATTAAGGTCTAGGACTTGGCAAATCCAAGACGAAAAGATGATTAGGCCACTCAGTGGTCCCCTACACCAGTCTGAGCAGACCGGTGAAAACCTAGATGGTTTCGTGGATTCGCATCGTTCCAGTGTGTCATTCCAGTCAACTGATGATACTCCCATGAAGTAGAAGAAGAAGACAATTCGGCGATCTACTGCATTGTTCTGCACAGCTTGATGAAATATTGAGCTAACCATCCGCATCAGTGATCAACGCGCATCAATCCGTGCTAGCTGGTAAAAGTCTAAAGTAGTAACGTGGAGGCTCGACAACCCACTCACCTCGACATGTGCCCCCGTGGCTCATAGAGATTTATGTGGAGCTTCTACGACTAACATCTCCGATCCACGCCTCGAAGGTCTGATCGCCGACTCAGGTAAGTTTCAATTCTCAGTTAAGTTCGATTCTTAGTTCGATTTAACTAAAAAAATTTCAATTTTCTCCGGTTTCCAATCGTATTCTTCTTCTTCTCTTTTATTCTTCCAAAACGAAAATATGTTGTTCTTTCTCTTTCTCTCTCACTTTGCGATTTCTTCTAAGAACAAAACAAAAAATTGAAATTTCTCGCTCAATTCTTCATCATTTCTCAATCCCTTTGTTGCATTAGTTCGAAAATTTCGAGTTTTACTACATAAGTCCTGCTCCACTCTTCTTGTTTCGTCCACTATAAGAATCATAAAGTACTTCTTTCAAACTCTCTTCTAACTTGAATATTTGAAAACTTAGAATTGCATTATTCAAGTTATTTTCTTTGATAATTCGTGTTAATTTCGTATGGTTAGTGGTAATATAGGCTGAAATTAAGCTAGATACCCATGGATTGTTTGAAAATTTTAGAGATCTTGAAAATTTTTGGATAAATTTAAAGTTGAGAAATTTGAAAGATTGTGGTTGTATTGAGTAAATAGGACGATAATGAGACTAAATGCAAAAGACTACAATATTTGAGAGCGAATTGACGTGGTTTTAGAATTTCAAAGTGTGTGCTTAAGTAAGAAATTGATAAGTGTTTAAACTTTTGGATGAGATGATGGATTTGATGGTTTAAGAGCATTATTTGTGAATGATTAATCATATATAAGCATCATACTATTGTCATTACAAACGTTTTCACATATGCAAAATTTTCTATGCTGTAGAAACAATGACAAAAGCTACAGGTTACTCGAGTCAAGGGCCTCCAGCACCAACAAAATAACTTGAAGACTCTCAACTGAAAGCTACAACAAACTTGAGAATGAAAGGAAAGGAAGTTGCAACTAGCTCTTCTAATGTGAATTACAATGAAGAGGAGGATGTTTGATAGGTCATGTTTTCACCTAAAATAACAACTGCAACCGCACAGATATGTACGTTGTAATAGTTCGAGATCGAATCCACAAAGACCAATGATCAGAAGAAAAACAATAGACCAAAACCGGGCCAAGGCAAAAAGGAAAAGTTTGGTGGAGATCCTAAAATCGAAAATAAAGCAAACAAGAGAAGGAAATCAAGCAACGAGTTGTAATCAATCAAGAAATATGTTGGGCACAAGGTATTCTCAGAGAATTCATTTCATCAAGATTGTAGATCTGTTTTTGGGGAAACACTTAAGGACCATCTTGAACTCAAATCACTAATCTTGAACTAACCTACTTTCATAGCGCTATTTCCCTATGGCTTAGGATCATAGACACTAATTTCCATTGAGTCTTAAATCCTAAACATGCATTCTAACAGGTATGATAAGTTCAAAATTTGCTTATGAAGCATTCATTAGGACATTCCATCGAACACTTTCGGTGTGTGAAATATCCAAATATCATAAACTAGGTGATCAGGCTAATTTTAGCTTTAGAACAATGCTAAAAAAATATTGAATTGATAATTCCCTAATCTAATAACCTAACAATCCCTGATTCATAAGATCCCTTTTGGGAGAACCCTAAACCGAACTAAAGAACTACTCTGTTGGGGTCAAAAATGGTCACGACGAAATCGATTCCTAAAAGTGTAACGGTAACATCGTCTCTATTTTCAAAATGAAAATCGTAAGAGGATTATCAATTCCACGGCTCTTGCTATCTAGTCAATCTCCTCTTGCCCAAATATCGAAGCTCCGCGTCTAGCAAACCTTAGGCGACCGCTTCACAAAATCCAGTCACTCGCGGGCAACTAAACGCGAGAATATCGAAATAAACATCCGAGACCTCCGAGAGATCTCAATAAACGAGTTCCAGATCGATTCGAAGTCACCGTAAACGACGGATAACCGCGTCGCTACGAAAATATGGGCAATTGAACAACGAAAACTCTGGTCGCCCACGTGCCAAGTCTAGTCGCCCGTTGGTCGACTTGACTCTCGTAAAGTCTAGTCGCCCGACGGGCGACAATAATCATGGTCTAGTAGACTAGACTCGTGCAAAGTCTAGTCGCCCGTTGGGCAACTAAACTCTCAAAAGGTCTAGTCGCCCAACGGGCGACAAGACTCATGACACATCTCGTAAGGTCTCGTAAGGTCCTAACATTTCACGAAGGATGATTTCTCAAAAAGAAATTGTAAAAGTTACTTACTCGCAAAATGGTCCAGGAAGGCAAAAACGCGAAAAATGTCCACTTACCATTTCGGAATCAGAATGGGCCCAAATGTGTCAATGATTAATTCGAGTTCCGCGAAAGGTAAAAGGAAAAATACGATAAGTCAAAGTCTAAAGATAAATATGGAGAAATTGTGCAGATAAGGAATATTCTCGAAAAAGGAATATTTCTGCGGAAGGATATGCTCAAATCTAGGGCGGAAAAGGAAACGAGACCAACTTACGAAGACATATAAAAGAGGGGCTAAGGAGAAGAACGGGGGGACACAGAGGAAACTCCTTCACAATTCACACTTAGAGCTTTAAGTTTCTTTTCGTTTTTCCTAGCAAGCTGCGTCTCAATTAGGTTTACAATTCTTACGCTGTTAGAACTGGACCACTCGCCTACAGCTCTCGCAGCCATGACTTACCACCTGTTGTAACGCTCAATGCAGATTTAGAATAAGATCTTTATTCCTCTATTTTCTTTCGATTCTCTTTTAATTCTACTTCGTCGTCTGTTTTCTTCGTACTTTTGATCTATCGTTGTTTGGTTTAGTAGAAATCTGGGACCTGAAAGAAAGTTAGGGTTTCCTGGCTTTCCTTCGATTACGATAATCGACAGTGCGAATTTCGGTTCCCACAATTTCGTGCTAGAAGGAGGGTGCCTATTCGCTCAGGGTACGAATTTATCTAACTCGCAACCGCAAAACGCTATATCGAACATGACTATAGATGATCAGAACAATCAACCAGATCGTGACGGCGACAGTGCTGATAATGAAACTGAAAACACTCCAGAGACAAACAACATCACCGTCAACGCTGATGCAAACACCACAGCTTTCGAGAATTAGAACTATTCTTCCGCGCGGAGCTACCAGACTTCGCGGAAGAAAACTCGACTTCACCACTCCGCGTGATTACTCCAGAACACGCAGGAGTATCCATCGGGATAAAGCCCCGATGTAATCACCCCTTTCGCGCCACAGAATAACGTGCAAGATCCTCAAAATCCCGAGAAGGAAACGGAGGATAACAAAATTGAGCGAATTGACCTGGACTTCAACGATCAATACGATTCCACATATGAAGTTGCTGACGTACACCCGAGAAGGGTTAAGGATCACACAACGCAGAAGGATTCTCAGCTCAGTGAACCTATGACAGAAGAAGAGGAAAATATCTTCTGGGTAGAACAAGAGGAACAGGCCGATGAGCAGGTCAGAGTCATTCGCAGGACACGCCAACCATCTCAAAAAAGACCTGCGACAATTTTGACGAGATTCACGATCTCCGCGACAACGCAAAAACAGTGGCAGAGGTCAAAGCGGTCAAGTCGCAGATCCATCACGCGACCAGTGCCGCGCCAAAAATCGACAGGCTACTCGAAGAGGCTCGAAAAACTCCATTCACTGCTCGCATAACCAACGCCAGAGTCTCTGATCCCGGGAAAGTGAAAATCCCAATGTATGACGGAACCTCCAATCTGAAAGCTCACCTGCAGACTTTCCAGATCACAATGGCAAGATACAAGCTCAAGGAAGACGAGAAAGACGCTGGCTTCTGCCACCTTTTTGTCGAACATCTCCAAGGAGCGGCCCTCGAATGCTTCTCCTGTCTAAAACGAAACTCCATCGGAAGTTTCCCTCAACTCTCCTCGGAATTTCTCAAAAAATACTCCATGTTTATGGATAGAGAAACTTCTGATGTTGATCTATGGAGCCTGTCTCAAAGAGAAGACGAATCTCTCTGAGATTTCATGAGTAGGTTCAAGATAGTAATTTCGAGACTCAGCGGGATCAGTGACAAGGTGGGGGTAGATGCCCTTAGAAAAATCTTCTGGTACAAGTCAAAGTTCAGGAAGTGGATAGCTCTCGAAAAACCACGTACTAGTCAAGATACGCTTCATAAGGCTACAGACTTCATCATCATCCAAGAAGAGATGAAAGTTCTATCGCAAAAACACAAACCCGCGAAGGCATCCTCGAAAGACTTAACCTCTGAACAGAAAGCGACAAAGAAGATCCCTCGTCCGGGGGGCGCACAACTACGTTGTCAATTCCCCGTCCGAACAAGGTACGACATTGGGGAACACTTCGACGCGGAACACGTCGTATTACGAGAACACCTTCTTCGAGTTTCACCAAGCAAAAAGTCACTCCACCGCGAACTGCAAAGTTCTCGAAGCAAGGTTAACGACAAAACTGCTCGCGGGAGAAATCTCAGACATAACCAGCGTAAAAGACCTCATATGGGATACAAATCGCCCACTCAGGACCGAGAAAGCACCCTAAGAAAAAGTCATGTCTCAAAGAACTCAAGCGGATGGAAAACGTGGAAGAAGGCCTGACGACAAAGGCAACAACTCCAACCGCCGCAGAGTGAATATGATCATTTGAAGGTCGCAATACTTCGACACTGTTTCATCGATAAAAGCATATCACCGAAATGTTGAGTCAAGTGTAAACTGGCCTACGCTACTCGACACCATAAGTGACACCGCAAATGACACCACTCGACCGTCGGCCGAAGACACCTCGAAAATAGTCGCGACAGAATCGTCAATTCAAGAAACGACTCAGTCTGACGGAAACAAGCAAGCTTCCGAGCCCAATAGTCTCGACAAAGCAACGCCCTCGACACAAGAGGGAATCGTTAATCCAGTTGTAGTCATCAAGACTAAAACGGCCAACGCAACTCTGCTAACGAGTAATCACTTACGACAACAAACTGAACTACGAGACGACTTGATCCTCGAAAGTGGTAAATAAGCAGCTCTTCGCAAGAGGATTTCAATTGTCTCCCTCTCTGAAAAAGGGGGGGAGTGGGTGTACGTATACTCGTATACTCCCACACTTTGTACTCGACACTTTTTGATCCGATTATGGCAATAATTTTTTCGCTTTTCTATTTTTTGTATAACACAAAAACGGAAATGATATGAGAAAACCTTTCTTAATGAATTTTGACTATAACGTGTTCATCGACACATTCTACCACAGAACGGAAAAACTTTCGGAAAAAGCGAGGCGTCGTGAATTTCTGAGAAGCACAATTTCGAACTCGATCTAAAACTTCTAAAAACAGTCGCAAGATTATCAAACTCCTACCGAGAAAAGAACAAGTACTTGTCCCAATTTCGCACCCGTCGATTGGCCCCGTCAGACGAACTAATCACTCAACTTAACCCACTCTTCACAAAGAATTGGTTCTCATACATCCGACTAGGATAATAGCGTGATATAAAAGAAATTCGAAATTTTGGTCAGCACTTCTAGATGACTTAAAAAATGTCTTTGGAGAGATGCTCGGTTTTCGATTGATGCAAGTCATATAAGCCGAGAACTTATCGCACACTTCAATATAAAGACAGAACCAGGAAAAAATCGAAATGGGAAACGTATGTCGAAGTTTGTCACTGCACAGCCTAAAACCGAGAGTAAACCAAGGTCTTGCCCTAAACCCAGCACATTGGTCTCAAACATCTCAAGACATAGTATCTAACCGATACGAGATCCCTAAATTTGTCTCTTCGCCTATATTCGTGTTTATAAAAATCCGAAAGACTTAGTATCTCGAAAACTCGCACCCGAAACAAACAACGAATGTATCGATCCTTCAAGGAATGGATATGAGACGACAACTCATAATCTGTCTCGACTTACGCAGCAATAGTCGTACATTATCAAATCGAAAAAATCGTTTATGAACACTAAAACCGGAAGATGACGGGGTTTCGAAGCCACACGTGGCCAACACCGATAGATATAGAGTGGTCACACTTTGCCAAAATACTACTTAAAACAGGGAACATGATCCCTCTACGTACAAACTTTTCTCATTCACGAATCATACTTGAAATAGCCAGTGCTCCAAAAGTTGCATGCGCTAGACGGTTTCGATTTTTGATCAACTGCGTCCTCTTCGCCCCGAGCGTTGTCCCCAACTTCCTCCGAATTGGGAGAAACGGGAATCGGGGCCAAGTGACCCTGAACCCTCTCTTCGATAGACGGGATCGAAGACCCAACACATTTTCATTTCTTCACGTGGCTAGACATTTTTTCCATCTCGAAGTCGTAGGAGTATTTGGAAAGCTGGGTGCGCCACAAAGCGCCCACCGAACCACGACATTCGTCGTACTCTCTGAAGGATTCTTGAGCGCACTTGTATTGGTTGAAGTCTGTTGCAAGCTGAACTGAATGGTCAGCCACAACCGAAGCGACCTCACGCTTTCCGCGCCTATATGCACAGTGAACCTGCGACGCTTGATGCCGCACCAATTCCTTTTTTACGAAGAGAAGCCGCTTCGACCCCTTCTTCAGGCGGGCGTTCTCTCCTTCGAGTCTCTCGGCCTTTAACCGAGTTGTCTGCGCCTCCTAGTTGCTCACTCTAAGGGCATCATCCATCACGTGGAGACACTTCAAAAAAGGAATCCTTTAAAAGGTTAAGAGCGATGTCACCTGAACGATTGGAATCATATCGTGTGCACGAAAACTAACCCCCATGCACAAACACGAGGCCTCCGCATATTGCCCCGACCTAACAAATCCCGCACCAGTCGCGAGTCAATGCGTCGGGGCATCAACAGAAGAAAGAAAGGCGTCAAAGTCTGACCTTTCTCATAAAAGCGGCATCGAAGGTTGACTCGGACCACTTTTGTCTCCGCCGAGGAGATCGTTGAACCACGCCCCCTCTGATGGGCCCCTCCTCTCCTCGGTAACGTCGCCCCTGTTAGCGGACACGCACTCATTCCAGGGAGACCCTCCCCTCTCCAAGTCGGAAGGCATCTCGTACGGAGTGAAACCATTCATGGTCGGTTCTAGCTTAACTTCCGAGATCGCATCAGGCTGATTCTGATTCTTGTGATACATAAGCGCATTGTGAACTCGCTGCAAGGAAAATTAACCCTAGTAGAACGGACCGCCTCAGAGAATTTCCTTACTAACGTAAGTATCTTCTAGATGCGGGGGAAGGGGATCCAAAACTGCAAAACAAAAGAATTATCAAATATCGGAAAACGAAAAGAAAACAGTCAGAGTATCAAAAACGATATCCGCGAGACCCCATTTACGCCTAAAAGAAGAAATTTATTCGCCCTCGACAGAGGCACTTTCTAAATGAACAAAGATGTATTGATTGCTCCAATTGTGGGAATTAAACGTAAACGATCGGATCACCGACATATGGTTCCTCAACTTAAGGCAATATCGAAGTGGCAGACGCGTGGCCGTCGGAGATAAAAACGCTACTATATAGTCGAGGCTTAGGTTCATTCCTCGTTCTTAACCCAAAACCAAGAGTCCAACGAGGTGTTGGAGATGGGTGGGCGAGACCTGACTGATCGATAAACCATTGTGGTCCAAAAACTGGACTATGATCCCCGGAATGGGAAACCACAGTCGGCAAAATAGCAAATGTGCCTCGTAGCACCTAAAGAAATCACGAGGCGGAGAATCAACATCCTCTCCAACTCTCGGCATTCGGAACTCCACCTCCTCCGGAACTCGGCAGAAATCCTGGATGAAGGCGAGGAATGATTCCCGACACTCGCTTGCCCTACCGGTGTTCTTCTTGAAGGTCGGTCTCGTCGGACACCATGAGTCGAGTGGTGGAGATTCGACACAACACGTGACATGCCATTATTCCATCGCTTCCTTGGGATCGACCGAGTGCGGCACGAGCTCAATTTTCGGTACAACGTCACTTTCCCGAACTCGTAGGCGTTTAGGGTTGAAATTCGACATCAAAGCATTTCCTGAAACTAGATCATTCGAAGCCATAACACAAGAGAGGAGAGAGAGATGGAAAGGATAAGGAGTTTGTTTTTACCTTAAGGAATTATCTTTCTGAAAATGAGCAAGTGGAAGATTTGGAAAGTTACTTCTCTTATTTATAGAAAGAGAAATTTACTATTCATCTTTGGACTTTTTAGCCATCGATTCCGCCTAACTTGCCTAACGTGCCTTAAAAGTTCGCAAGAACATTCCAATGATTCTTGCAAACTGGGAGGCTAACTGTTGGGATAAAAAAAGGTCACGACGAAAATGATTCCTAAAAGCATAGCGGAAACATCGTATCTCTTTCGGAAATGAAAATCGTAAGAGGATTATCAATTTCGAGGCTCCTGCCATCTAGTCAATCTCCTCTCGACCAAATGTCGAAGTTCCACGTCTAGCAAACCATAGGCGATTGCTTCGCAAAATCCAGTAACTCGCGGGCAACTAAACGCGAGAATATCGAAATCAACGTCCGAGACCTCCGAGCGATCTCAATAAACGAATTTCCAAGCGATATGAAGTCACCGTAAACGAGGATAACCGCGTTGCTTTGGTAATATGGGCAATATGAAAAACGGAAAGTCTAGTCGCCCATGGGTCGACTAGACTCGTGCAAAGTGTTGTCGCCTGTTAGGCGACTAGACCCATGACACGTCTAGTCGCCCGGACGTCTAGATGTGGGCAATGTCTAGTCGCCCATGGTTGACTAGACCACGCCTCTCAATCATCTTCTTCTTCGAATCTCAGTTCAGTTGACGATTTTTTCGTCACGATTTGAGTTTCTGTTGAATTTTTGCGGCAATAATCGTAAAGACTTGTTCTTTTCGTAGAAACGTCGTATCGATCATATAAAATGATAATGGTTAACTTGAACACCAACATTTTCTTAACTATACGATCGGTCCTATCACTTCGCGAAACTGTTGCCACATAGTCGTGCGAAGAAACGATTTTTCCGAAAGAAATCGTAGAAGTCACTTAGTCGCAAAACGGTCCAGGAAGGTCCAAAACGTGACAAATGTCCACTTACGATTCCAGAACGAGAATGGGCCCAACTACATCAACGATTAACCCGAGTTGCACGAAAGATAATAGGAAAATACGATAAAGTCAAAGTCTGAAGATAAATATGAAAAATCGTAAAGATAAGGAATATTCCCGAAAAAAGGAATATTTATGCGGAAGGATATGCTCAAATCTAGGACGAAAAAGGAATTGAGATCAACTTAGGAAGGCATATAAAAGAGGGGCTAAGGAGAAGAACGGGGGACACAAAGAAAACTACTTCACAATTCACACTTAGAGCTTTAGATTTATTTTCATTTTTGCTAGCGAGCTGCATCTCAATTAGTATTACAAGTCTTACACTGTTAGAACTAGGACACTCGTCGGCAGCTCTCGCAGCCATGACTTGTCACCTGTTGTAACGCTCGATGCAAATTTGGAATAAGATCTCTATTGCTCTATTTTCTTTCGATTCTCTTTTATTTTTACTTCGCCTTCTGTTTTCTTCGTACTTATGATCTATCGTTGTTTGGTTTAGCAGAAATCCGGGACCTCAAGGAAAGTTAGGGTTTCCTGGCATTACTTCGATTATGATAATCGACAGTGCGAATTTTGGATCCCACATTCTCACTCATTGAAATCATAACAACATGATGAGGCTAGATTTCACTAGTGATTAAATCAAATTCAAGTTTTATATTTATATATCTTAATCAACTAACAATTCCACTAAACCGCAAGTATACAAGGGTTAAACCCACGACAACTAAAGATTCAAGCACTAAGAATACACAATATTTTCTAAGCTAAGGAAATAAGAAGGGGGTGACATTAATTATATACTAAACAAGATGCGACACAAACCTAAACACACTAAACATGAGTCAAGATGATGGAGAAGTCGAATTCGGATTGGCGCTTGAGATGGGGTAATCAAGTGGCTAACTAACAAAAAAGAAGGCAATCAAAATAACAAGTCTCACAACCATGGAATCAATTCTAGCATAATCCATTCTCATGATGATAGACCATTTTGATATTGATACATTCACTCAATTCTCGCTCTTTGCAAATGATAAATCAATTATGAATTATTAAGAACCAGTCCACATAGTCACTAAACTTCCTAACAATCAATTCTCTTTAGCTAAGCTAAGTTTAGCACACTGTAGGTTCTCCTAGACATTTCATGAAACACCTCTGGGGCGTGAAATGTATACATGTCAAGATCTAATTTTTATCTTAGTTTTAGCATTACGAACACCTAAACCATATAGATCTAATTTCAATCTATCCTTAGACATCATTACCTAACTAACTAATCACTCCCTAATATACCAAACTAAGACCCAATGTGTTCTACTCACTAAGGCTCATGGAAAACCAAGAAGTGACACTTAATTATTGAATGTCCTTGTTTGAAGTGAGAAGAAGGTGAGATGAGATGCGGAAAGATGATTAAAGGCAAACAAACTCAAGTAAATCCAAGAAAAAACCCAACTTTGTAAGAAAGCAACAAGCTTGGAAAAAGTAAGAAAAGAGATAAGGAACAAGGAAGAACAATGATTTAACGATTAGAGAAATGCATAAATGACTTAAAGATATTAAAGCACAAAGTATTTATAAATCTTTAATTCAAAGTAAAAAAAACATCAAGAACAAACTAAAAATTAATGCTTGCTTAAGTGTTCTTAGAGACTAATAGAGGGTATTTATAGGGAAAGGGGAAGAGAAGGGTTGCTCTAAAGTGAAAACTGCCCGAACGCAAGCCACTATTGGTTCCAAGGTATTAACTATCAACTAGCTGGTCGAAAGTGGCTTGCATTGGACCGATATATGTCCTGTGCAATTCACTATCGGTCCCATGCAAGCCACTATCGGTAAGGTGGGCGATAGTGAGTTGCATATGTAGTCTTTTGCTTCTTCTTTGCCCTTTTTGCTTGCTCATTTCCTTCCATTTTGATTCCATTGATTCGTCTTCATTTTTTTTTGATTAATGCTGATCTTTATTTCATTTGCATAAAGAATCCACTTCGAATTTCCTCTCATTCTTTTCAAAATCCACTCCCTACAAAAATGCAAAGAAATGCATGCAAAATAAGAAAAAATCTTAAAATAGACTCAACTTGGAAACTATATCAATTTTGTCACTTAAATGCAATATGTACACCAAAATTCAATTAAAACACATACTAAATTATGATCAATATGCATTAAATTATATACAAATCAACTCCCCTAGACTTGCCATTTGCTTGTCATCAAACAAACAACAAAGACCAATTCCGGAAGAGAATATTAAAAGTGGGAACACAAAGCCACAATAGAAAGAAATGTCTTATGCTTAATAGAAAGACAAGTATCATAATGCATGCATCATCAAAGACTCATCATACTTGTCCATATTCATCATAAAACCATCTTTAGGAACCTAGGCTAAGCATCCACAAGTCACTTCCTCAACCAATCTCATTTACATTGAATTAAACCTTCATATGCATTCTTTTCTTATGGGAAAAGTATTTAATCTGTTTAGCTTGGTAAGAGAAAAGATAAGAATAAGAAGAAGTGTTTATAGAAAAGGTTTCACTCACTTTCAAGGTGGTTTCTCTCAAAAAGTAGTGTAAGACATTAGGAAAAATCAAGGTGAAGTTAAACAATTTATGCATACAAGGTCTTACTTATCTCTAATGATTCCCACCCAAAATTTGCCTAAATCTACCTAACTACCCTTTGTGTTTCCCATTTAGATCTTTAAAACCATGATCCTTTTGTTCGCTTAAACTCTTTCTTCTCTTTCTTTTTGTGATAACTAGAGACCCATTTTTTCTTTTCTCAAACTTTAAGTGTGGACTCTACTAGACTTTTCTTTTTAATTGCTCAGGTTAGAGCTAATGTTTTTCTAATCTCTAGTGTCTTTTTTCTTTTTCTTTTCTTTCTTTTATTTTTTTCGATTTTCTCTTTATCTTATTTCCAACTCAAACCATTGATGGTCTAACATTAAAGCTCTACTTCCCATGGTTTATATACCAACACATTCCCATACCTCAAAACCAAATTGAACAGTTAAAGAACACCCTCTCTAAATTTCTAATTAGCCTTAAAAAGAGGCTAATCCTAAGGAAGCACTCCCTTGCTGTTAACTTCTTTGCACATGGTACTTTGCCTATATGTGCACTTTCCGAAAGAGTCCTAACAATCAAATTATTTGAGGATTTGAAAGGAAGTTATAAGGGTTAATATAGGTGAAGTAACTACTATAAAAGTGAGAGTATCCACTTTTGCTAAGAAGGGTGGTAAAAATTGGTAAACATGGCTCAAATGTCTCGTGGTTATTAACAGTTAAGTATGACTAAGCCCATAAGAAATATTATCAAGTCAAATTTAAATTTCACTTAGTTGAGATCAGCCTTAGAAGATAACAAGTTTCAACATTCACCTAAGACTTGAAGAGATTAATTCCAAAGATTGTTACTCTATTGAATTCAAGGTCGTTTAAGCATTATTGTACTTCTAACGAGGGCATTAAACATTAGCAAAAATTTAATTATCTACAAGGCATTCTCATCGTTGTTCTCTATGCAAATGCAATCCTATGTGTTTCTGACTTAATTTAAAATTTTGAAAAATTAATGCAAGTTTTCTAAACAATGTAAGACTCAAGGTATGGGAAAGGAAAACAAAGAAAATAAAATGATCATTAGTAACTACTCCCTCCCTCGAACTTAAAATTTAACGTCCCGGTGAATTTTAAACCGTGAGAGTGAGTTTTTAATAATGATATGCAACTAGATTTATATATGATGTATACGTAATTTAAATCATATTTAACATCAATTAGTATGTGTTTTAGTTTCATTTAGGGTGTATATATTGCATTTAAATGATAAAATGCATATAATTTCCAAGTTGAGTCTAGTTTAAGAAATTGTTTCATTTCCATACATATTTTTGCATTTGTAGGTGCAACCTTTGGATGAGCAACTTGAGAGCTTGGGGTGATGGATTATTGATGATTAAATGATGGAGAAGCAAGGGAAATCAAGAACCAAGAGCATATGAGGAAGGAGGAAGCAAAGGAGAAAAGAAGAAGCAAGAGGCTGCAGATGAAACTCACTATCAAGTTGGTCGATAGGGGCCATCATCGAATCGATAGTGGGGAACATCATTCATTTTTCTATCTGATGCAAGACACTATCGAGCAGCTGCTTGATAGCTAGAAATATGGGATAGATAATGGCTTGAACAGACCCGAAAATCACCCATTTTAACCTATAGATACCCCCACAAACCTAATCTTATGTATCCAACTTCTCTACTACTTTTTTCTTCATCAAAGAATGATTTTTTTCTACTTTTCTCTTGATCTTAAATATCAAGAGTCTTTCTTTTTATTTTATATCTTAGATCAAAACCCCAACTTTACCTATGATTATGCTATATATTTCTTCTTCTCTTTTCTTTTTCTTAAGCATATGTGAGTAGTCTTTTAGATGGATCCTTGGGTATTGTGATTTTAGTTTTGGTCGTAAAATTGGTGTTAGGGATGATTAATCTTAGGCTTTCAAAGGATTTGGTGAGCTTAATAGTTGACTTTAGTGTAGCTAACTAATATCTAGATTTGTATGTATTTCACGCCCGAGAGGTGTTTCATGACATGTCTAGGTGAACCAAATTCTTGGTATTTTAATTTAGCCAATGAGAGGTTATTGCTAGATTTATTAGTGACTATATGAACTTGTTCTTAATTATTCCTTGTTGATTTAGCATTTCCAAAAAGCAAGAGTTTAGTGAATGTAGCAATATGGAAATGGCCTATTGCCATGAGAGTGGATTAGTAGGCTAGTAATGTATTTTGTCTTGGACTTGTGCTTATTAACTTGAACTAACACCTCTTTTACCGTCTTGCTAAGTAAATCGTTTAGTTTATTGTTTATTTCAAGAACCTTTATATTTATTGCTTGCTCTCTTTATTTAAGTTTATTGCTTTCATTCAAGTTGCTTATTTCCTTGTCTTCCTTTCATTAAAAGTGTCGCCCAGACCAATGTGGCCTTCTGGTAAGAGCGGGCTCCTTCCTGGCGACAAGTTGCGAGTTCGAACCCTGCCAGGTGGAACTACATCATCTATGGTAACCTCTGAGGTTTTCACATGCGCCCCAGCGCCCCAAGACCAACGGTGCAGGAGATTGTCCATGGTATTGTGTGTCCAAAAAAAGGACCTGACCTAGGACCCCGGGCAGCTAGTCTGGACAAACCACGGTTGGGGCCAGGACACCCAAGTTATCATAAAAAAGAAAGTGTCTTAAAAAAAACACAAAAACATCCCCCAACCTTTCTTATTTGCTTAGATTAGATTTAAGCGTGTATTCCCAATGCTTAAATCTATCTAGTTGGGTAAGTTTCTCCTTGTGGTTCGACCCCTAAATACTACAATAACATAGTCGTGCACTTGCAAATTGAGGTTGTTATTAAATGAGCTTATTAATATTTAAAGCTTCGATGTCGATTTTGTCGTGCAACAATATACAACGGTAATGGACTTGTACCTTGCACCATTGTGCATGAATGAGTTGAGGAGTTTTGAATTTTGGAAAGGAAGTCGTTTGAAGCTTCTTTTTCTCTTTGAGGTTCCTCCAATGTGCTTTCCGTATTGCCCTTTGATTCGAGTTTGTACCTAAATAAGACAAATAGGCAAGTAAGTATCAAGAGACAATTATATCCAAATGAAAAACTAAGTGTGAGTATGAATCATAATCCATTTCAAGCAAAGGCCAGTACTCAATCGATTCTACTCACGTAAACTTAGCAAACTCATTCAAACAACATCCAAACTCAAGCTTTAATCAACATTCGATTTCCTAAGTATTATGTTAAATCCATTTCCCAAGAAATAAATCAAACTCAAATTCTTGAAATAGACACTTTCCTAGGTTATGTCTATTTCACATTATTCATGGATTCACACAAGTAACTTAGGAACTAGCTATTTATCAGAAAGCTAAGATAAAATTCACCAATCCAACGCTAATTTAAGACCATACGAAATCAAATTCATGCATAAAAACTACTGGGAGTAAGTTAAGCATTTAGAATTCCTCTTGGCTTGAGTGGAGTACGACAGTTAAGCCATAAGGAAGGGAATGCCAAGGAGCAGGAAGAATGACGTAATAAGGATGCTGGAAGCCGGAGGCCAGCCACCAGATACCCGATACTTATCTTCTTAATAAAATAAATAGATAATCATGTATGTTTGTAAATGATTATGATATCTCGTGATCCTAAATGGATAAGGACCAACTTCCGTGTATAAATATCAAGCTTAGATGTTGTGAAGGATCATCCCAAAAACCCTAGGCTAAGAGGCTAATACCACTTGTTCTTTTTACCATCCTTGTTGATCGATTCCTTGACACAAATAACACACAACCTCTTTTTCTTAGACTTTCTTACGCAAACTCTTTCATCTTCACGCACTTACATTGTCTCCTTGCTTTTTTAGTGCCTATCAAAGAATTCTCTAAGAACATCCATAACAATTTGGCGCTATAGAGAGGAGGGCTCAAATTCAAAACTACGTGACGATGCTGGAAACAACGCTGACGCCATGATCACTACGCCTGAAGGCATTGATTTGGTCCTCAGGGAATTACATGAAGGAGAATGCGGATCTCATTCTAGCGGAAACATTCTTGTGCTAAGGGCCAAGAGAGCAGGGTATTACTAGCCAACCATGGCCAATGACGCCCTCCCAATGGCCAAATATCGCGACAAGTGCCAAAGACACGCACAGGTATCCAAGTTACCTCCTGAAAATCTTTAGTTCATCAGCTACCCCTAGCCATTTATGAAGTGGAGAATGGACATTGTAGGGAAATTCTCGAAGGCCCCAGGCCAACTGGAATACTTATTGGTAGTAATGAATTACTTCTCTAAATGGATAAAGGAAAAATTCTTGAGCAAGATCACGGACGTTCAAATCAAGAGGTTCCTTTAGAAGAATTTGGTGACACGATTCAGATTACCTCAATAAATAGTGACAGATAATGGCTCACAATTCACAAGCAAAACTTCAAGAAGTTTTGCGAAGACTAGGGCATAAAGTTAAGCTTCGCAATGCCAAGGCACCCATAGTCCAATGGCCAGACCTAATCTACAAACAAAACCACGGTAAGCCTCTTAAAGAAACGGATGAACGAAGACAAAGGAAACTGGGTCGAAGAACTCCCAGCCACGCTATGAGCTTGTGGAACCACCATAAAGATGACAACAAGCGAAACACAATTCTGCTTGGTCTACGGATCAAAGATAGTATCCCCTGCCAAATTCAACATCCCTACACCCAGGACAGAACTTCTAACTCCAAGAATGAATGAAAAGCTAATGGCTTTGTCTCTAGACCTCATAGATGAAAAAAGGGAAGCCCCAAAATCAGACACCGGAAACGCAATAAGAAGTAGCACACAACTACAACAAAAAGGTGAGGACCCAAACGTTTCTGGAAGGCGAATGAGTATTATGCCAAGTTTTTGACAATACCAAAGAAAAAGCCGCATGCAAACTCACGCCTGACTGGAAAGGGCCAAAATAAAGTTTTAAGCCCTAAAGGGCACATAAAAGTCAAGGCCTCAAAGGCCATAAAAAGTCTTAAGAAAGCCCATAAGGGGGAAAAACTTATCCCACGCAGGGGCAGATCATCAACAAAAAAAGAAAAAAGAGTTAAACCCTGTAAAGGGGAAGAGTGGCTTGATTCATGGTTCTTGAGAAGAGGGCTAGGTGGCAGAAGAATTAGGGGAAGGCGACTTATCCATATTGGCGTTCGAGTCCATGGTGGTTCGACTGTCCTTGGCAGGAGGAATCTCAGGTTCATCCTCGAAAGAGGGGGTTGAGAGGCGCTTGTTCTTCTGCCTCCGCCATCACCACTTCCTTATAATTCTCAAACTCCTCTGCCAGATTCCAGGAATCCATATCCTCCTTGAGCTAGTCTAAGGCCATCACCCAACGGCCGATGATCTTGGCACCACTAACTGTCATGGTCTTCTCCTCATTAAAGGTCGTCGCCTTCGCCTTCAGGTCGACAATCTCCCGCTCCAAAAGTACCTTTCCCTCAGTCATCTTGAGGACCTTCTCATCTGCCCTCTGATTTAGAGAATCCAATCCACGGGTCAGCTCCTTCAGCTCCCTCAGCTCTTTCTCTATGCTAACAAGACCTATCCTTCTCCTTCTTCAACTTGAGGAGGTAGTCTTCCACCATAGCCTTCCTAGCAGAAGCCACTTCATTGGTAATCAGGTCTTCAACATGATGGAGGAAGGAAGCCAACTAAAGTATGACATAAGAGGAAGTAGAGTTAGTAAAAGCAGAAAGAAGCAAGCATATGTTAGGGGCAAGACAATTACCTTTATCATCTCCTTTTGGGTATGAGCAAGAACTACCACAGTGTCAGAGTTGGGATAGTTGATGGAAACTGAGGGAAATACGGAGCCTTGCAGATACTCCAGAGCGCCACCAAGATATCGGGAGAGGAGGAGGAGCCTTGAGGAGGTGCCCTTCTGCTTCTTGGAAGAGGTTGTGGCTTTCAGGACCCCCCCCCCCTCTTTCTCTTTGTCCCACTAGAAGGAGACTCAGAAATTTCCACGACGTCTGAAGTCTTTCCCCCAGATTCAAGCTTGGCCTTCCTGGATGACTAAGCCTTTTTGAAATCTTCCAATGCCTTTGATCCAGACCCTGCCATGTTTCCTGCAAAATAATAAGGAATTAGCAAAGCAAAAGACTCAACGTAAATTTAGGAGGTAGTTAGTAGAAAGTAACCTGTAATGCTACTATGCCTCAATGCTTCTTCGCTTAGTAATTATGGGATGCTCCTTTCTTCAACTGGGATCTCCAAAGCCTCTTCAACTCCTTCCTTGATAACGAATGTAAGCATCTAGGCCAAAAGTCATGAAAAGGAAGATCATCCTAAACCTACCAGTGAATTTCCAGAGGGTAGAAAGGCTAGGCGTCAACCCTATTTTCATTAAAGCAAATATCTGTAAGCATTGCTTGGTGAAGGCAACCCCCTTTCTCTCGCTCTAATAAAGCTACTTAACTATAGGAGTACTTGCCCTCGGGTGAAAGGAATATCAACCTTCACCACGAGAGACGGAAGAGAAATATAAGCGTAGAGGAGTTCATTGAAGCCCAAGTTTAGTTCATGAAATTCATTGAGGACCTAGATGGCAGTGATAATTCTCCATGTAGGCGGGTTAAGGAGAGAAGGTCAAATGTCGAAATGTGCTGCGACCTTCATCTCCAGGGCTAGTATACTACCACTGATTCCGACCTCAAAATAACCTTTGATCATCGCGATTTTGTCTCCAGGACTCTCATAAGCTCTCTGATCCTTCTTGTCGACTCTTAGTTTTACCTCTTCCTCAATAGAATATTGTTGTCGCCAAGCCTTGAGATGCTTGGGTTCAATGGAAGAGAGAGGTCCCACCTTCAGAAGAGCAGAACTTGTAGCAATACGAAGAGGCCTCGGGTCAATATCTTGGATCTCTAGATTCTCTAAAGACCCTTCGACATTAGTGGAAGGACTCATCCTGATCAAGTGTCTTCTTCTGACTCTGGCACCTACGGACGACGAGGCTTCAGGGGAGAAATCTTCAGCAAAGCTCGACATTATCGACCTATGAAGGTCTCGATTTCAGATCTAAGGTCCAGGGTGATGCAATACAGGATGCTCAAGAGACTGAGACTGAGCTGGAGCTA
>OVAN01001801.1:0-37832 GCA_900406275.1 Anastatica hierochuntica
TTACGTATCTCGTTGCGATTTTAACCTGACTCCGAACCGATTTAGAGTCCGTGATATGCTCTCGGCTTATATGACTCGTCTGGTCGGAATTGAGCATCTCTCCAGAGACAATTTTTAAGTCGTCTGGAAGTATTGACCAAAATTTTGGATTTCTTTCATAGCGCGCTATTATCCTAGTTGGATGTACGAGGACCAATTCAAGAAAGGTCGGGTGTGTTTGTTTAAGACAGCTTAAGTACTCGTCGGGGCCAGCGACGAGTATGGTGTGAGAGCGAGAGCTCATTTGTAACTTATAGTCGCAGTCGGACTGTTATTGGTCCAGTTGGCGCCAAGGACGGTGCTCGGTCCTGGCGCCTGGTTGCGCCAAGGACTCTGCTCGGTCCTGGCACCAGTTGGCGCCAAGGACTGTGCTTGGTCCTGGAGCCAGTTGGCGCCAAGTATTGTACTGGGTCCTGGCGCCAGTTGGCGCCAAGGACTGTGCTCAGTCCTGGCGCCAGTTGGCACCAAGGACTGTGCTTGGTCCTGGCGCCAGTTGACGCCAAGGACTGAGCTTGGTCCTGACGCCAATTGGCGCCAAGAAGGACCCCCGGTCTCGGTTCCAGTTGACGTCTAGATAGGCTTCCAGTTCAGTCGTCAATCGGTTCCAAGACTCATTCATAGGTTTGGCGTCAATCGGCGTTTAGATAGTTCTCCGGAACGACGCGGTTCTCCGATGCTCTCGGTGGTTTCGTATCGCTTCGAAGGTTGTATCGTGTGGCCTTGTGAGAGTCGTCCGAAAGCTATTGACGCTAACTATAGCATTCGGATGCTTTAGTTTCTAGCGGACGGATATACTTCTTTGAAAGATCATCTAGACCCCAATTAGCTCGTGATCTAGACGACGGTAAGTCAAGACGACAACAAGTCTAGATGTCGATAAGTCTAGACGATATTAACTCTAGACGACGGTGAGTTTAGATGATGGTAAGGTTAGACGACGTTAAGTCTAGACAACGGTAACTCTAGTCGATGCCAAGTCTAGAAGATGTTAAGTNTGATATTTAAAGGGGACAATAGGACATGGCATTATGTTTTCGCACATTGATGTTATTTCATCTCACTGGTTGGTGCGACGCGGATTGAGTGGCGTACCCACTTATTAATCGGTCTCTTACATGGTGGATTGTCCAATTCAACATTTCTCCAAATGCTTGAAAGACTAAAAACAGGACAACATATCTCGTTCTTCGACAGAAGTCGAGTACTGAGTTATAGTAACAAAAGACCTTTTCTGGATAAATAACCTTATTCTCGAGATCGGTTTTAAGCACAAGGAGTCAATGCCTATATGATGTGATAATCAACCAGAACTATATATAGTGAGAATATAGTCTTTCACGAACGAACTAAGCATATGGGTGTAACATGTCATTTTTTCCGAAACGAAATCGTCAAAGGAGTTATTTAAGCTATACATGTGTCTACAACGGAACAATTAGCGGATATTTTGATAAATGCGCTAGGACGAAAGGAGTTTGATGCATTTCTTGTCAAATTAAGCATTAACAATCTACATGTATAGAAGTAGTTAGGATATACTCATATATTAATATATCATATCTTGCATATTTTCCTATAATCTCTCTTCATCTCAACTACTTCTCTGTATAAATATAATGTAACCTCAACGATTATCAATACAATACAATCTATTCACATGGTATCAGAGCTTCAACCTCTTAAAACAAGAAAAAACAACAATTTTTTCTTCTCTTCCATGGCTTATCAATCGCCAACCTCAGGTAAGTCCGTAGGGGCAATATCCACTTCTCCTATCATTTTCAATCCCAACGATCTACAACATCTGATTCTCTCGGTGAATATAATTTATGTAACCCGGCTCACAACCACCACCTACATCACTTGGAGCCTTCAAATCTCTTTGTTTCTTGATGGACATAGTGTACAACAATACATCACCAATAATCCTAAGATTCCATCACCAACCATCCAAGTTAATAATCTCACTACTCTAAATACAACTTACACAGTTTGGTGTAAACAATATAAGCTTATCTTCTCAGCCTTACTCGGCTATATCTCCCTCTCTCTTTAGCCATTGGTTTCTAAGGCCACCACAACACTTGAAGCGTGCAACAAAATTCGCTCCACTTACGGAAAGCCCTCTCGAGGTCATATACAACATATAAAAGATCAGCTAAAGAAGAGTCATAAATAACAATAGTTCAGTGATGAGTATATTCAATCTGTCAAAACAAAGACAAATCAATTTGCCTTGCTTGGTAAGCCTTTAGATCATGAGTATATTGTTGTATACATCCTTGATGGGCTTGATGATGATTATCGAGACATTATTGATCAAATTTATGATTGCAATACTCCTCCTACCCTTGATGAGCTTCATGACAAGTTGGTCAATCGAGAGGCTGCTCTTCTCTGTGTTCAATCGACACAGACCTTGCCGGTGTCTGCTAACATCGTTATGAATATGCCAAAGTCCAATTCTCACCATCAGAAATATTCTCCGCGTCCGCAACAAAGTTCTTATACACCACATCACCTTTTCAATAATAATCATGTTCCCATACCTTATCTCGGTAAGTATCAGGCTTGTGGAATGGAAAGTCACGATGTACAAAGATGTCTTCAATTTCGTATCATTGGTACAAATAACTCCTCTATACCAACCACAACCGGCTTCCTAACAGCCTCATGCTCATCTTAAATGCTGACAATGGCGTGTCCATTACTTTTGATCTCTGGTCTTATCAGGTGAGGAAGCTAACCACGGGTCACTTCTTAAAACCGAACACACTAGGAATTGGATTTATGAGTGGTTGGATTCTTTCCCTTCTTCAACTCGTTTTTAGGTTCGTTCCACACGAAAAACTTCTATATTTGAATGGTATTCACGTCTTGGTCACCCTGCTTTGATGCTTTAAAACATGTTCTTTGTCATTTCTCTTTACCTTTTTCAAATAAAATTCAAGGTTCTTTGATTTGCAACTCGTGTTCTATAAAAAAAAAGTCATAAACACTCCTTTGAACAAATACTATCTCATCTTCTCGAGCACTTGAACTAATATATTCTGATGTTTTGACTTCACTTGTTTTCTCTTTTGATGGATACAAACACTATTTGGTTTTGATTGATCATTTCACACGGTACACGTCGTTTTATCCTCTCAAGCACAAATCACAAGTTTTTGGAACTTTTCTAATTTTTAAAGAGCTTGTTGCAAGTCGGTTTCATTTCTCTCTTGGAATGGTATCCCTCATCATAATGGGATTTCAGAGCGTGAACATAGACTTATTCTTGAAACAGACTTAACTCTTTTATCTCATGCTCATATGTCTCTAGAATATTGGTCTTTTGTATTTGCTACTGTTATGTATTTGATTGATCGTCTTACCAATGCTTCTTTGAATTTTCAAATTCCTTTTAAGATTCTCTACTCCTTGTGTTTTTGTTGGTTACTCTCTTAGTCAAAATGCTTACTTGTGTTATAATGTGACTAAGTCTCGCCTTTATTTCTCACGGCATGTTGAGTTTTTTGAAACAAAATTTTCGTTCTCCAAACCGAAACATTCTCCAGCCATCTCTTAATCTCCGCAACTAGATCTCTCTCCTTCAGCTGTGCCTTTGTTGTCATCACTCACTCCTCTTCCTAGTGTTGGAGAGCCCTATTGCCTCCAACTGGATCCGTATCATCTCTTGTGATTGTGGACAATGTTGAACCATCTACATCTTCATTGTTTACCTCTGCATCTTCATTGTCTGACTATGTTTCTGCTACTGTGACATAGTTTGATACGTTAGCATTTTTTTCGGTGTCAAATTCTATATCTACAGTCACTAAAAATCAACATCAGATGGTTGCCAGATAAAAAATAATATTGTTAAACAAAACCCTTGTTATGCCTTATGTATCTTAGTTCTTCGTGATGAAGATAGAGAACCGAAAAACTATATTCAAGCTTTAAAAGATGAGCGATAGAGTAACTCGATGTGCTCATAAATTAATTCACAGGTACAACATGGTGATAGCTCAGGTTTTCGCCCGAGAAAACACTGTAAGCGTACAAAGTACATTGTAGTGGTTTGAGATCAAATCCACAGAGACCAAAGGTAGCACGTAGAATTTCATATCAAACGCGGGATAAAGCGAAAAGGATGTTTTGGTAAAGATGCAGTAAATCGGAAATTAAAGAAGCAAAGAAAGCAAATAAATGACAACGGGTTGTAAATTAATCAAAGAAGAGCTGGGAATTGGGTATTGTCAGGGAAAAATTTCATTGTTGATTTGAATTGCTGATCAGGGAACAAGTTTGAAATCGTCTTGAACTCAAACACTAATACAGAATTAATCTACTTTCGTAATATCAATTCCTATGTATTAGAAACCTCGAGCCTAACTTTCGTTGACTCTTGGATTCTAATCATGCATTCTAAACAGGTTTGATAGGTTCACAATTCACTTAAACATCAACTTCCAGTGGCTTAAGATAAATTGCTCATTTAGGATTCATTCAGACATTTAATTGAACACTTTCCAGGCGTTAAACAACCTAAGATCAGAAACTAAGTGATCAAGTTAATTTCAGCATTAAGAACAATCCTAGATGAATATCCAATTAATTAAATCCCTAACCAAACAATTTTATATCGACAATACATATAATCCCTATGTGAGAACCCTAAACCCAACAAACGAACTACTCGCTCATGCTTATCGAACAAAGACATATCAGATCAGAGAGAGACATGATTGTATTGATCAAAAATAAAAGAAAAGGGTTCAGAAAGCTTCTCAGATTCGAAGTACGGAAGATGATTCTTCTCCCAAAGGTTACAAGTCTCTCTCTTAGCTCAATCAGCATAATGAAAGTTAAAACGAGAGTCTAGGTCTTTGATATGTAATCCAGTTCTTGATAAGTCAGTTCGATTCTGTAAAATTGGTATGCGAAATCGAGACATGGATCGATCGATCCTGTCCTTCTAGCAAGATATTTCTTCTCTTCACAAACACTTCTTTCGATGCTTGAAAATAAATAACCTCCATTTCAGAGCTTCAGCAGGTACTCCGTTGTGCTAGATAGAATTGAAGATGGCTTCAAACTTATCCAAATGGTGCATTTGGTTCTCAGATGGCAACCCATGAAACTTTCTGCTGCACCAAGTTAATGAGACCAGTCTTGATCTCAAAGTCTTTTCTCTCTTTGGGAGGCAGACGAATCCCAACACGATTCGCATAGAAAGCCTCTGGAGTGTCATATTGCGCCAAAGTCACCCTATGTTGAGGTTGATTTGCGCGTTGTTGCCCTGTAGCTGCAACATTCTGCTGGCCTACTTGCTAAGCATCATCATTAGCACCACCTTAAACAGGTGGATCAGCTCCTGGAAAGACTCCAATAAAAAGAGGATTTTGATGGATTTGAATGTTCTCCATGTTGTCACCCATGATTTCCGCGAACTCAAACTCCTCAATAACCTCCAGCGGCTTCTCCTTCTTCTTCTGTCTCTCTAGACACTCAGGTTTCGGCTCAGGTTTTCGCCCGAGAAAACACTGCAAGCGTACAAAGTACGTTGTAGTGGTTCAGGATCAAATCCACATAGACCAAAGGTAGCATGTAGAATTTCATATCAAACGCGGGCTAAAGCGAAAAGGATGTTTTGGTAAAGATGCAATAAATCGAAAATTAAGAAACAAAGAAAGCAAAAAATAGACAACGGGTTGTAAATCAATCAAAGAAGATCTTGATATTGGGTATTCTCGGGAAAACATTTCATTGTTAATTTGAATTGTTGATCAGGGAACAAGTTTTAAACCGTCTTGATCAAACACTAATATAAAATTAATCTACTTTCGTAGTATCAATTCCCTATGTATTAGAAACCTTGAGACTAACTTCCGTTGATAATTGGATTCTAATCATGCATTCTAAACAGGTTTGATAGGTTCACAATTCACTTAAACATTAACTTCCATTGGCTTAAGGTAAATTGCTCATTTAGGATTCATTCAGGCATTTAATTGAACATTTTCTAGGCATTAAACAACCTAAGATCAGAAATTAAGTGATCAAGTTAATTTTAGCACTAAGAACAATCCTAGATGAAGATCCAATTAATTAAATCCCTAACCAAACAATTTTATGTCGACAATTCATGTAATCCCTACGTGAGAACCCTAAACCCAACAAACGAACTACTCGCTCATGCTTATCGAACAAACACATATCAGATCAGAGAGAGACATGATTGTATTGATCAAAAACAAAAGAAAAGGGTTTAGAAAGCTTCTCAGATTCGAAGTACAGAAGATGATTCTTCTCCTTAAGGTTACAAATCTCTCTCTTAGCTCTCAAAGTCAGAAAAACAGCATGATGAAAGTAAAAACACGAGTCTAGGTCTTTGATATGTAATTTGGTTCTAAATAAGTCGGTTCGGTTCTGTAAAATTGGTCTGCGAAATCGAGACAGAGATCGATCGATCCTGGACAGGGATCGATATCCTTGTCCTTCTGACAGGATATTTCTTCTCTTCACAAACACTTCCTTCGATGCTTAAAATTCGTCTAAAATACGATCTTTTCGTACGTTCAAGCTCGATACCTGTAAAAAACACTAAAGAATGCAAAACCACTCTAAAGGGAGCCAAATACATTCTAAAAACCATATATCTCGACAAAAAACCGTGATAAAAACTCATAAAATGCTAACACATCAAATTCCCCAGGCTTGAATCTTTGCTTGTCCTCAAGTAAAGGAAACGGAGATTAAGCATACGAGAAAAGAAGTTTGATAACAGAATGGACCTTATGCTATCAGTAGACCTTACTCTACACTACTTTTGCTAACCATATAGACTAAGGACAGTTAGAACATTCTCCCCAAGAATCTCTACATGACCTCCAAAGCCCATCCATACTCCAAAATCTGAACCTACAAACTCAACATTCATGTTTATAACTCTCTACATTCATTCAAGATGAGTGTGAGACTTTTTCACCAAAGAACGCGTAATCAGGAATTCGGGCTAGGTAACCAAGGCTATTAGTGGTGAGGCTTAGAGTGTTTTGGGGTATCAAATCTGCGCCAGGATGCAAAACATTATGCTTAACCGCAGGATAAAAAGAGCATACTTGTATCCATGTCCCCTAACTACCCAAGTACAAACCACCAAGCAAAAATAAACCAAATCCGTACAATCTTCAAGGTGTATTTAAACAACAAAATAATATGCAAATGTTAATTTCTAAACCGGATATGAAGAAACAAAAATGAATTTTCGTTTTTTTAAATATATACACGAAAATCTGGTAGAAATTAGTAATACAATAACGTTTTTAATTTTAGAACACCCATACAGCATGAAGAAATGCAACATATCCATCTAAACCTATAAAACACCCAACACCGAGAAATCAGACACTCAGGACCATGTTTAAACCATCTAAATTGTTCAATCCTACCTAAGTAATTAAAAGGATCATGTTTACCCTATTCTCTCAAATGTTTTTACACATATCTGCATATAAGATCAAAAAGAAATACATGGAGATTCAAGGAGATAAGGTGAAGGTGTGGTGCCACACTATAGATGAGTATGGTCACTCAGGATTATCGTAAAGAGTGGTAGAAGAAAAGGGATGTAATCCTGAATGATGAGTTTGATTCCTGATTTCAAGTTCCTGGATCAAAGCAATTAAGTTCATTAGTAGGCCAGATAAATAGAGTTAATAACATTTCAGAAAAAAGCCTGAGTTCCAAAGATTTCTGGTGGGGAGTTTGGTCATGAGTTATTCCGGTTTGCATACGCTAAAAGCTCAAGTGAAATTGTCAATGAGAATATAAATAAAGTGCAATGTGCATAGATAATAGTCTGAAATCATCATAAAGCATTAAAAAAATCCATAAGACTAACTCAATAAAACATAAAAACGACTCAAACATCACACCAAAAGAAAAAGAAAAACATAAGTACCCTCCCCCAGACTTATCTCACACCGTCTCGGTGTGAAACAAACCCAAGGAAGGGGTAAGTAGCAAATAACAAGAAAAATCTAAATAAAAAGAAAATTTAAACTAAAATGAACAGATAAAGGAAAGAGAAACTACTGAGCTGCTCGGAAAGTGTTAGGCCTTTGTCCTTGTCTGGCTCTTGGGTGCCTACCTGCTTCTCCGGATGCGTAGTCTACTCTCCTCTTGGAGCGCTCCTCACTCCGTCGAGCCTCCTCTCGCGCGAGGGCCTCGCGAGTCTCTTGCTCTTCTGACTCCTCACTCTCGGTCTCCTCATCATCATCATCTGAAATAGCTACAAGAATTGGTAGCGCTATGCGCCTGATAGCATCCTCGCGAACAGACCTATGAGGAGAACAAGAAAGTAATCTCCCTATCCTGGAGAGTGCTCTGGCGAAACGCAGCATGAGAGAACTCATCCTCTGATGACTCCAAATTGTCCAAGCTCTTAACTCCGCAGCAGAAGCAACAAGTGGTGGTGGTGGGTTGAGCTCATAGGCACTGAAATCCTCCGGAAACAGCTCCGCGATCTCAGAATCAGTAGGTGCAGTAGGTGGAGGCATATGCGCCTCATAATCAGCATCATGGTCCCCAGCAGGATCTGAAGAACCCTTCTTAAAAGAAGGGGGACAGGGGCAAAGATGCTCCGCAGGAGGTAGAAACTCAACTCCTGGTGAATCAGAAAGAGATTTCAAATTCAAGCATGGCAATTCAATGTAGAGAGACCTCTGTTGGCACTCTTGGAAGTGATAGATGAAAGGTCTCGAGCTGTCTATGGAATACTTTTAGGAGGAAGCTAGAATGGCGCAATCAACGAGATGCTTCCCATCGAGGAAAGCATAGAGAGGTCTCTCATCGTGATACATCCTCACCTGCTTGGGAAGCCTGAACTCCATTCTCTTGTGACTGGTGAAGTCAAACCTGACAAAATGCAGAAGACGGGTAATAAGAGCACCCGCAGCAAAGGACGTCTTCTCAGAAGCTACCACCTTGAAGAAGGCAAACTTGTCAGCAACTACCGCGGCCATATTCAGATCCGTAGCCGCCACATAACGGATCTGAGCTCCCAAATCCCATGTATGTCTAACTCCAATAAAGAGAAGACCCAACTCGTCGTTGGTCACAACAGCCTGGCGTAGATGTGAGAGCTAAGTACTTTGGCCGCGAGGTGAAGAACAAGACTGTGGATACGCGACTACTTCGCGCTCCGAGAGACAAATTTCCCAGCAGCAATATAGTCCCAAAACTCACTGAACCTCGGCAAAGTTGGTACATAAGTACTTCGGCCCTGCAAAAAACCAAAAAGATCGTAGAAAAATCCCGCTGAATACCAAACGCCTTCAGGAGGTCGTCATTTAATGATCGGGTCATTGGGAAAGTGATGTGTCCCAAGTCCTGCAGGAACTGCGAGTCGTACTCGTCCTACTCCTTAGTAACGGGACAGTTGGTGGGATGTGTGAGATCGTTCCGTTTAAACCGCTGATGTAGATTGGAGCTAGACGGCTTTCTCGTCTTGGGGACCTCACCTATTTTGCGTCTACCCATTTGCTGAGAAAACAAACACTTGGAAACCAAATTAATATTCGATTCAAAACACTACAAACACAAAAATTATTCACTCTAATTCAAATAACAATGTTCCTGTGAAAATTAAACTTATAAACATCAAGAGCATGCATCAAATCACTTCAGAAAGCAAGAACAACATCAATATGTCCAATTTTCGTTTTGCATTTCATGTCCAAGTGGAATCAAGCAAATTCATCGCAACCAATCATCAAAACATATTGTAATCATTCATAGAGATGTCATAAAAGAATAAAACCATCAATTCACAAGGTAAATCATGAAGAACATGCATCCTCGCAAAAATCTGACATCCGAAACGCAAAACCAGTAAATCACCAAATTCAATCCTCTAAACGCTAAATTCAGGTGCAATCCTACTTCTAAACATCTTAGAACATGTATATAATATCATTCAAGCAACAATCATCGATTAAAAATCAAAGAAACAAAATTTCCCAAATTCACCTGAAAATACTGCTAGTAGAGATTGCAAACACATACCTTCGAATTTGCGAAAACTGATCGGATGGAAAGATAGAAGACGAAAATCTCTTGAGTTTAGACTCAAAATCACTCAAACCCATGAAGTTTTGAGCAAAAACGACATTTGGGGGGGGTGATTTTTCGATTTTATGTGAAAGAGGATTATGAGAGAACATACCTGAAGTCGCATTAATATGTTGTGAAATCGGGACAAGGATCGATCGATCTTGGGACAAGGGTTGATCAATCCTTTTCCTTCTATTTTGAGACGTAAATTGGTCAAGGATCGATCGATCCTGGAGAGGGATTGATCGATCCTTGTCTTTTTGTTTGGGCACCTGTTTTCTGCAATTCTAAAGCTAAAAACACAAAAAAGTCAAAAGCACCAAAAGCCAAAACGCAAAAACGAAAAAATACTACAAAACTAGCTAAAATGAAGAAGAAAACTACCTAGTGGGTTGCCTCCCACTCAGCGCTTGTTTAAAGTCTCGAGCCTGACTATAATGCGACCAGGCAACAGGTGGATCCGTTAAGAGAATTCGCATTCTTTCTTCGGATGGCTCGTCTGCAATGAAAGGTTTAAGTCTTTGGCCGTTCACAGTGAATCTTCTTCCGTTGTCTTCAAGAACGACAACTTCATATGGTCAAACCTCAGCAATCAGAAATGGTCTCGACCAACACGATTTGAGATTTCCTGGAAGTAATTGCAAACGTGAGTTAAACAAAAGTACCTGACCTTCTACAGCGAAATGGCATGGAATGATCCGTCTATCATGGAATGCTTTTTTCTATTCCTTGTAGATTCTTGTGTTCTCATAAGCATTCAAGTGTATCTCATCGAGTTCATTGATCTAAATCATCTGCTTCTCAGCTGCAGGCTTGATATCAATGTTCATCAACTTTGTAGCCTAAATTCCCTGGTACTCGAGTTCAACAGGCAAATGACAAGCCTTCCCATACAACAAATGAAATGGTGTAGTACTCAGTGGTCTCTTGTAGGCAGTTCGATATACCCATAACGCATCATCTAGCTTCATAGACCAATCTTTTCATGTTTTGCCTACAATCTTTTCCAAGATTCTCTTTATTTCCCTGTTGGAAATCTCAACATGTCCACTTGTTTTAGGATGATAAGGCATGGCTACCTTGTTTCTAACTCCATGCTTCTTCAGCAAATTCTCGAACAACTTGTTGATAAAATGGGATCCTCCATCATTGATTACCACTCTTGGCACGCCAAAACGAGGGAAAATCAAAGACTTGATCATCTTCAGGACCACCTTGGCATCATTAGATTGTCTGGCCAGCGTCTCAACCCATTTAGAGACATAATCTACATCAACCAAAATGTATTGCTTTCCGTAAGAAGATGGGAAATGTCCCATGAAACCAATACCCCGTACGTCAAAAACATCAACTTCTAGGATAAAGTTATGAGACATCTCATTCTGCTTATTGATGATGCCTTTTCTCTGACAAGCATCACACTTAGAGACGTAATCATGGGTGTCCTTAAAGAGTGTTGGCCACCAAAATCTTGCCTGCAATACTTTTGACACAGTTTTGAAAGTAATAAAATGTTCTGCATATTCAGAATCGTAGCAGTGATACAAAATACCTTGTACCTCAAACTCTGGAATACACCTGCGAAAAAGTCCATCAGCACATCTCTTGTAGAGAAAAGGATCATCCCAGAAATAATGTCTGACATCTCTGACGACCTTCTTCTTCGCATAGCCTACAAAATTCGGTGGCTCCACATCTGCACTCAGAAAATTAACAAAATTTGCAAACCAGGGTATCTTATCGTGAATCTGTCTAATGGAAAAATAATCAAAATTATCCATGTATTCATCCTCCAACAAGGCAACCATATAGAAATTCTCTTCAGGTAGACTATCATCGAGTAGTGTATCAGCTTCCACTCACAATCGAGACAAATGGTCTGCAACACCATTCTCGATACCACGTTTATCGCGAATCTCCAAATCAAATTCCTACAATAGCAAAATTCATCTCAACAGTCTTGGTTTAACATCTTTCTTAGACATAAGGTACCTCAAAGTTGCATGATCAGTGTGAAAAATGACTTTCGATCCCACCAGGTACGGTCCAAACTTCTCGAATGCGTAAACAACAACTAGAAGCTCCTTCTCCGTACTCGCATACTTGATATGAGTGTCATCAAGTATTTTGCTAGCATAGTAGATCACATGGAGCTTCTTGTCTTTTCCCTGTCCCAACACTGCTCCAACCGCGTAGTCACTGGCGTCACACATTACCTCGAAAGGTAAATCCCATTATTGTGGCTGCACAATTGGAGCGCTAACTAGTGCTTCCTTGATTGTCTGAAAGGCTAACAAGCAGTTAGTATCAAAATAAAATTTGACGTGCTTACAAAGCAATCGATTCATGGATCTGGCTATCTTGGAAAAATCATTGATAAACCGTCTGTAGAATCTTGCATGTTCGAGAAAGCCGTGGACATCCTTGATAGAAGTATGAGGTTGCAGGCTCGTCATCACATCCACCTTGGCTCTATATACTTCGATCTCTCTCTCTCGAAGATTCTGTGACCAAGTACAATCTCATCTTACACCATAAAATGACATTTCTCCCAATTCAAAACCAAGTGTTTCTCTTCACATCGTTCTAAAACCCTGCAAAGGTTAGACAAACAGTTAGAAAACAAAGAACCATAAACATAAAAGTCATCCATGATATCTTCGATCAATTCAGTGAAGATAGACATCATGCACCGCTGGAAAGTCGCAGGTGCATTGCATAATCTAAATGGCATTCTCCAGTAAGCAAATGTCCCATATGGACATGTGAATGTAGCCTTTTCCTGATCCGCCGGATGGATGAGAATCTGAAAGAAACCTGAATAGCCATCAAGAAAACAATAATAAGGATGGTTAACAAGTCTTTTCATCATTTGGTCAATAAAAGGAGTGGAAAATGATCATTTCTCTTGGCTGAGTTCAACTTCCTGTAGTCAATGCACATCTTGTGGCCTGTGATAGTTCTGGTGGGAATGAGCTCATTCTTTTCATTGGTGATGATAGTGATTCCACCTTTCTTTGGTACAACATGTACCGGACTTACCCATGTGCTGTCAGAAATGGGATAGATGACACCTGCACTCAAAAATTTTAGAATCTCCTTCTTGACAACTTCCGTCAGTTTAGGATTGAGTCTCCTTTGATGTTCGATGGAAGTCTTGGATTCATCTTCCAGATGGATCCCATGCATACAGAAATCTGGAGAAATACTTATAATATCATCTAAAGAATATCCCAACGCTTTTCTATACTTTCTTAGCTTCGAAAGAAGCAAGGCAGTCTTATCATTGTTCATATTAGCATTGACAATCACAGGGTATGTAGAGTTAGGACCTAAGAAAACATACATTGGTCTTGGAGGTAGTGGCTTGAGTTTGATTTTTGGAGCTTTCAGCTTGCTTCAATCAGCACTCGAGCTCGCCACTAATGAAGTAGATATCGCAGGAGATGGCTCTTCGAGCTTGATATATGTGACCTAATTCTAGACAGTAGGTATTGAATCCAGTAACTCAGCAACCTCAGAAGTACCTGCATTCAAAAACCCATACTCACCTTCAATCTGAGTTAAGGTAACTTGTAGTGGATCCTCAGTGTAGAGCTCTTCAGCAAAGTCTTCAATTACATCAGCCAGTGTATCGACCCAAAACATGTGCCCATCAATTGTAGGCTTCTTCATGGATTTGTGGATGTTGAACTTCATAGTCAACTTTCCAAGGCGGAGATATATCTGATCGTTCTGCACATCGATCATGGCTCTGGTAGTAGATAAGAATGGTCTTCCCAGGATAATAGGATTCTTGAGTTCTTCTTCTAGCTTCAAGACTACAAAGTCTGTAAAAACATATCCCTCTCCAACTCTAATGGGAATGTTATCTAGAATACCCATTGGTCTTCGAATAGATCAATCTGCAAGCACCAAAGAACTCTTATGGGTTTATAGTTAGTCAAATTCAACCGCTGCAATACCGACAGTGGCATCACACTAACTCCTAACCCCAAATCGTAGAGAGATCGCTCAAAGGTAAGTGATCCAATCTTGCAAGGCAATATGAAAGGACATGGATCCTCGTGTTTCTTCGGTGCGATGTTCTGAAGAACTGCGGTATACTCCGCACTAAGAACTGATACACTGTGTTCTAATGTCATACGATCTGAAAGAATCTCCTTCATGTACCTATTAAGAGAAGGTACCATCTTGATTGCTTCGACGAAAGACAATTGTACGTGTAACTCAACAACAAGATTCTTCAGCTTTTCGTATTCGCATTCTTTGATCTTTTGGCAGGTTCTTGATGGATAAGGAGGCTTAGGTATGTAAGGTGGGGGTGGTACATACTCTTCCTCAACCTCAAGTGGTTTCGATTCATCACAAAAATCTGATGAACCGACGTCAAGACAGGGATAGATCGATCCTGGAGCAGGGATCGATCGATCGATCCTAGGATAAGGATCGATCGATCGTTCCATGTCCTTCTGTTTTGGACGAATTTTTCAACTCTTTACCACTCCTCAACATAATGGCACTGCATTATTCCTTCAGATTCTTCTCCGATTTGCCTGGAATGACGCCTGGTGGAGCTTTGTTGCTCGCAGAAGTCTGAGCAACCTGTGTTTCCAACAATTTCATGTGAGTGCTCAATGTCTCGAACTTCCCATTGAGATCACTATACATGTTATCCACCTTCTGATTCAAGTCCGCAGAAAACTTCCAGGACTTGTTGCAACATTTTCTTCAGCTCACTATCTTGAGAAGACGTAGAAGATTGTCCCTGGTTCTGATTCTGATAACCGACTGATAGTTTTTCTTGAATCCTCCTAAACCAAACTGCTTTTGTTGATAACCACTATTTCCGAAACCACTGTTTCCGAAACCACTACTCTGATTCTTGTTCTGATACTCGGAGTTTAATACACTCTGATCCCGATTCATCTCTTCAAACATGAATTCGTGATACATATGTCCCAATTTATGCTCTTGAAGCACAAGTGCATCATTATGTTCCCCAACAAAGTGTACTCCTTGTTGATCTCTTCTCATTAGCTCGTCGAGCTTTGATTGTAGATCATCAGTTCTCTTTGCATCTGATGATACAACCCCTCTATCGTGATCAAAATTGGATCTCCGATTATCTTTGCTATTCGCCATATTATTCACCAGCGTATAAGCTTCTTGTAGAGTCTTAGTCATGAAGTCACCATTGCTCGCAGTTTCCATAACATTCTGATATTTCTCCTCAACTCCATTGTAGAAAATGTTGACGAGATTCCAATCTGTGAAACCATGATGAGGACAATCATTGTGTTACTCCTTGAATCGCTCCCAAGTTGCATGAAAACTCTCATAACCCAACTGGTGAAATCCAGCAATCTTGTTTCAGAGAGACATAAACCGCAATTTCGTAAAGAAATGCCCCAGAAAGGCAACCTTGATCTCGTTCCAAGTCTTTAAAGAGTCAGGCTGTGAGAAAATGAATAACCTGCATTTCAGAGCTTCAGCAGGTACTCCGTTATGCTAGATAGTATTGCAGATGGCTTCAAACTTATCCAAATGGTGCATTTGGTTCTCAGATGGCAACCCTTGAAACTGATTATGCTGCACCAAGTTAATGAGACTAGTCTTGATCTCAAAGTCTTTTCTCTCTTTGGGAGGCAGGCGAATCCCAACAGATTCGCATAGAAAGCCTATGGAGTGTCATATTGCATCAGAGTCACCCTATGTTGAGGTTGATTTGCACGTTGTTGCCACAACTGCAACATTTTGCTGGCCTACTTGTTGGGCATCATCATTAGCACCACCTTCAGCAAGTAGATCAGCTCCTGGAAGGACTCCAAGAAAAAGAGGATTTTGATGGATTTGAAGGTTCTCCATGTTGTCATCCATTATTTCCGCAAACTCAAACTCCTCAATAACCTCCAGCAACTTCTTCTTCTTCTTCTTCTGTCTCTCTAGATGCCCAGGTTCCGACTCAAAATCGAGAAGATTCGCAATTCCTTGGCTTCTAATATGAGTCTTGTTCATGCACCTGAAAGTACAAAAACAAAGAAGAAAAAGAAGAGATTAAACGAAATAAAGAAAATGCATAAGGCACACAATGATAGTTCAGGTTTTCGCCCGACCTATTGGTCCCCGGCAACGGCGCTAGAAAACTTGATAGCTCAGGTTTTCGCCCGAGAAAACAATGCAAGCGTATAAAGTACGTTGTGGTGGTTCGGGATCGAATCCACAGAGACCAAAGGTAGCACGTAGAATTTCATATCAAACGCGGGCTAAAGCGAAAAGGATGTTTTGGTAAAAATGCAGCAAATCAAAAATTAAGAAGCAAAGAAAGCAAACAAATGACAACGGGTTGTAAATCAATCAAAAAAGAGTTGTGCAATGGGTATTCTTAGGGAAACATTTCATTGTTAATTCGAATTGATGACTAGGGAACAAGTTTTAAACCGTCTTGAACTCAAATACTAATATAGAACTAATCTACTTCCGTAGTATCAATTTCCTATGTATTAGAAATCTCGAGACTAACTTCCGTTGACTCGTGGATTCTAATCATGCTTTCTAAACAGGTTTGATAGGTTCAAAATTCACTTAAATATCAACTTCCATTGGCTTAAGATAAATTGCTCATTTAGGATTCATTCAGGCATTTAATTGAACACTTTCCAGGCGTTAAACAACCTAAGATCATAAACTAAGTGATCAAGTTAATTTCAGCATTAAGATTAATCCTAGATGAATATTCAATTAATTAAATCCCTAATCAAACAATTTTATATTGACAATTCATGTAATCCCTATGTGAGAACCTTAAACCCAACAAACGAACTACTCGCTCATGTTTATCGAACAAACACATATCATATCAGAGATAGACATGAATGTATTGATCAAAAATGAAAGAAAAGGGTTCAGAAAGCTTCTCAGATTCGAAGTATGGAAGATGATTCTTCTCCCAAAGGTTACAAATCTCTCTCTTAGCTCTCAAAGTCAGAAAAACAGCATGATGAAAGTAAAAACACGAGTCTAGGTCTTTGATATGTAATCTGGTTCTCAATAAGTCGATTCGATTCTGTAAAATTGGTATGCGAAATCGAGACAGGGATCGATCGATCCTAGACAGGGATCAATCGATCTCTGTCCTTCTGCCAGGATATTTCTTCTCTTCACAAACACTTCCTTCGATGCTTGAAATCCGTCCAAAATACGATCTTTCTGCACATTCAAATTCGATAACTGTAAAAACACTAAAGAACGCAAAACTACTCCAAAGAGAGCCAAATACATACTAAAAACCATATATCTCGATTAAAAATCGTAATAAAAATCCATAAAATGCTAACACATCACAAGGTACTTGGGATCTTGTTCCTCTGGACTTGAGTTATAATATAGTTGGCTCCAGTGGCTATTTTGGATCAAGAGAAATGTCGATGGGTCAATAGAACGATACAAATCAAGATAAGTTGCGAAAGGCTACAATCTACGACTAGTATCGATTACTTCGATACTTTTAGTTCGCTTGTTAAACATCCAACTATTTGTATTTTCATTGGTCAAGCAGCCATCTGTTAATAACACATTTCTGCAAGGATATTTGGATGAAAATGTTTATATGGTTCAGCCACTTGGGTTCGTAGACAAAGATAAATTGGATTATGTATGCAATTTGATCAAAGCGATTTATGGTCTCAAACAAGCTCCGCGAGTGTGGTACATGGCTCTACAAACTTTTCTTGTTGAGTGTAGCTTCTACAAATCTGTAACAGATATATCTTTGTTCATTCATATTTTTCCTTGTCTATGTGGACGATATAGTGGTTATAGGAAATTATGAAGCACATGTTCAACAGCTACTGAGCTCCTCTTGACTCGCTTTTAGGACATAGGAGAGCTGAGTTATTTTCTCGAAATTGAGGTCTCATGTTCAGTTGCTGGCATCACTCTTACTCAAACGAAGTATATCAATGATTTATTGCATCGGGTGAACATGGTCTTTTTGAAACTAGTCTCCACACCGATGGTTGATAATCTGATTCTTTCAGAAAATTCAGCCTTTCTTCTTATTGATCCCTCGGAATATCGTTCCATCATTGGTAGCTTACAATACTTATTGATCACTCGTGCGAATATCTCATACGCTGCTAACAAACTCTGTCACTATATGCATGAACCGAGAGAAGATCAATGGATGACTGCAAAAAGAGTTATGCGATATCTTTGTGGTACGAAGAAAATGAGTTTATTTCTCTCAGCCTCTAATCTGATGCAAGTAAATGCTTTTTTAGAAGCGTATTGGGTCGACAATAAAGATGATTGCACTTCAACTGGCGCTTACTTGGTTTATATTGGATAACATCTCGTGTTATGCTCTTCTAAGAAGAAAAAAAAGTGGCCCGCTTCTCAACGGAAACTGAGAATAAATCAATTTCATATACATCTTCCGAAGTCGAATGGGGTCTCTCATTTCTTGTGGAACTTAGTTTCTCTCTCATCGAGCCACCTTTGATCTATTGTGATAACATTGGTGCTACTTATTTGTGTGTCAATCTTATTTTTCAATTTCAAATGAAGCATGTCGTGGTGGATTACCATGTTATTTGGGAACAAGTTCAATTGGGATCCTTGCGTATTGTTCATGTGTCATCGGCAAATCAGTTAGCAAATGCTCTAACAAAGTTGTTATCTAGAGCTAGGTTCACACCACTTTTGTCAAGATTGAGTTTTAGGTCCTTGATCCATCTTGAGGAGATGGAGACGTCTAAAAGTAGTTAAGATATATTCATATGCTATCATATCATATCTTGTATATTCTCCTATTATCTCTCCTCGTCTCAACTACTTCTCTGTACGAATGTAATGTAACCTCAACGATTATCAATACTATATAATTTATTCACAACATACTCCAACTTGAAGGATATATTAGAGTAGAGTTCTACAAAGATTAGGAATTGATTTAGGATTACTTTCTGTATTTGGCTTTGATTCGTTCCTCTATATACATGGCTTTGTCAATTAATCAAACATAAGAAAAACTTTTGATTTTAAGACTCGATTTGTCAACTTCAATATACATCATTTCTCATCTCACACCTATTTCCTTCGCATTTTTAAACCATGATGCATTTTTATCGCAAAGTATCTATCAATCGTGTTTAATTTAGGATATTTCTATCTCTTGTTATATGTGTAAATAAGTAAATCCTTAATGATAATTCTTACTTTTAAAATTTAATGGACTTTTTACAACTAGTGATTTATTGCCCAAACAATAAAAAATCAAGGGAATACTATTTTTTTTCTCTCAAAAGAATTTAAGTTCATCACAAAAAATACAAAATGGTAAAAAGAAAAACACCTAAAAAATCAAAATGATTAGAAGAGTCACATAAACATAAACATATACGCAGTGGCCAATATAAAATTCTCGGTTTCGCCGAATGTCACGTTGACGGTGTGTGGGCTATAGGGAAAAAGTAAATCAGCCTATGGCCACGTAGCCCCCAAAAACTCTCTCTCTCTCACATTTTCTCTGATATCGAAATTTCATTCACCGGCGGCGATATGTCAGTCGCCGGAGCTATTAACCCTTTACCTACTGCACCCATCCCAGCCGGTCCCACCACAACGACCCGTCGCCGTGTGGGCGATTCTCTAGATGTAGTCTCCGAGCGACCCTCGAATTCCTCTGATTTCTGCGGTGCCACCGCTAATAGCGTCCTTGTGTCGACGGATTTGGACGGTGGAGGAGATACAAGCAGCGACGGTGACCCATCTCCGGAGACTTCCTCGTCTACTGGATCTCACTACCACCACGATCACTATCACCAATTTAACAACCACCCGGCGATTTTGCATCTTCTCCTCCGTAAATTCCGATTTCCGGCTGTGGTAGGGCAAGGGTTTAGATCGGGGAGAACCGTAGGCCGTCGGATCTTGGGTCTCCTCGTGGTTCTCTTGGTCGCCTCCTTGTTCCTCAGGTTCTACCTCATGGATGGTGTGATCGTGGTTGACCACGCTCGATTTAACGAGTTTGTCGTCGTGAGAACGATCCGTGACGATCGATCGATGGCTCAACGCGAATTGGCTGAAAATCAAGCTACTTCTCAGCCAATGCGCGTCCTCGAAAAGCTTCCCGTGAGTTTTTTTTTTCTTCTCCTCTTTCTCTTTTACATTTAACATTTAGGGTTTTTACTGCTCATTTCCCTAGAAAACAATGATCAATCTTTGTGGTTTTTCATCATAAGATCAGTTCTGGGATCAATCCTTTGTGTTTAGATCTGCTGAATTTTCTTTTTCTGGTTGTTTCCTGAGAAAACCAAAAGCTCTGTGTAAGTGTTCTGATACTGAATCTATAAGCGTGAAAAGATTGCACTTGTTTGCATCAATGTCTCCATTTCTTGGGGAAACTTGAAAGATAAAACGGTAGGGAAAAGAACAAGAACTAGTAGTGGGGTAGGTCGAAAGTTGAATTCTTAGGAACATTTTTTAAGGTTTTGCATCACTATAATGAAACATTGTTTTAGTGGCGTTGGAATATTCTGAGATTTGATATTGGATTGAGACTTGACGAGCAATATTAATAGTCAATGGATTTGGGTGGCCATGATGTGGATCACCATATCCCCCACAGTTTAGTTGACTTTAGTTTTCGCACATTCCATGATTTTTATGAATTTTAGGAATTCATTTACATTTTTTTTGTCATAGTTGTATTTCTCTAGGTTATGCAATCTTCACAAGTAATCTAGTTGATATAGTTTTGATTTACAGTGTGTGGCCTTGACTAGACTACCCCCTGAGTTAAAGTATCTCTCTTTATGTGTACTTTTTTTTTTGTTTCGAGTTAAAGAAGGTAAACCCTATTTGAATACACCAAGTATTAGATCTGAAAGCACGAGAAGTTCTCTGTGATCAGTGTGATTGGAAGTCTCTTGAGAATGAGCTTATTCTTTATCGTTTTCACCTATTTCTGCAAACAAAATCTTCTGTTTGACTTTGTTTCGAAAGGTTTGGTAGTGGATTCATCTTTGACTGTTGCTTTATTTTACAGATTCCAGAAATTTGGCAGAAACCTGAAAGTGGGAATTATCGTAAATGTGTGGCACGTCCGAAGAACCAGACGAGTATGCTAATATCTTCTCTTTGTTTGTTCTTCTTAAAGCGCATTTGCTGTTGCAAGATCTTGTTTTCCTGAAATGAAGAAACTGAAATATGTCTTTGTCTAGGATTGCACCGAAAAACCAATGGGTATCTTCTGGTACACGCAAATGGAGGATTGAATCAGATGAGAACCGGGGTGAGCTCACTTACCAAAGTATTTTTAAGGGTTTGGAGCTCCAGGTTTCTCCACAATGAGCTGTTTTGATTTGCCTTTCTTAATTGAGTTTCACCAAAATGCAGATATGTGACATGGTTGCCGTTGCCAAGATTATGAATGCAACTCTTGTTCTTCCTCTTCTCGACCACGAATCTTTCTGGACTGACCCGAGGTATCGTCCTTATATCTTGTCACTCTTATTGACCTGATACCGCACAATATTTCTAGAAAATAAATGAATGCTAATAAAAATTATTTCTATGCAGCACGTTCAAAGATATATTTGACTGGAGAAATTTTATGAACGTACTGAAACACGATGTTGACATCGTCGAGTATTTGCCTCCTCAGTTTGCAGCCATGAAGCCTCTTCTCAAGGCCCCTGTTTCTTGGTCGAAGGTGTGCGTTCATATTAGTGAAGGTTTCCTTAATTACGGTTCTGCGCTTTATCTCTGCTCCTATATGGATGTAAGTGGTTTCCACTAGGAGAAGTAAATTCCCAAATTCATAATTGATATGCAGGCTAGTTACTACAGAAGCGAGATGCTGCCACTGTTGAAACGTCACAAGGTGTTAAAGTTCACGCTTACTGACTCACGGCTTGCTAACAATGGCCTACCTCCATCGATCCAACGTTTGAGATGCCGTGCTAATTACCAGGCGCTGGTGTACGCCGAGGAGATTGAGAACCTTGGAAGGGTTTTGGTTGATCGGCTTAGAAACAATAGTGGGCCATATGTCGCTCTGCATTTGAGGTAAATCCAACGTTTCTTTTCACCAGCAAGGGAAATCAATTATATTGGGGTTTGATTCGAATGAGTTTTGGATTTGCAGATTTGAGAAGGACATGCTTGCCTTTACGGGATGCAGCCACAACCTTACGGATGAGGAAGCCGAAGATCTGAGAATTATGAGGTACAATGTCAAACATTGGAAGGAGAAAGAGATTGATAGCCGGGAGAGACGTATTGAAGGCGGATGTCCAATGTCCCCACGAGAAGCAGCCATATTTCTAAAGGCAATGGGATACCCGACCTCTACGACTATATATATAGTAGCTGGTGAAATCTATGGACGCAAGAGTATGGATGCTTTCTGTGCAGAGTACCCAAATGTCTTCTCTCATTCAACACTTGCGACTACAGAAGAGTTGGAGCCTTTCAGCCCATACCAGAACCGCCTTGCTGCATTGGACTACATTGTGGCCCTTGAAAGCGATGTTTTTGTGTATACATATGATGGAAATATGGCTAAGGCGGTACAAGGACACCGAAGGTTTGAAGGTTTTAGGAAGTCGATTAATCCAGACAGGTATGTTTACCATGGAAGAAAACTTTCCTTTTTGCTACAATTTGACGTTCCTTTCACTAGTTTTTGCTGATTTGTTCTCTGTGGTTATTTCAGGTTGAATTTTGTTAAACTGATAGATCATTTTGATGAGGGTGTCCTACCTTGGGAAGAATTTGCTTCTGAGGTTAAGCGACTAAATAGAGACAGGATTGGAGCTGCATATGATAGACTGCCTGCTGCATTTCCCAGGCTAGAGGAGAATTTCTATGCGAACCCACAACCTGATTGTATCTGTAAAAAGTCAAATCTTAGAACAGATGCAAAGACATGGAAGAAGAGTGCTTTAAGATAGCGACTAGCGAGTGACACAGTATCTGAAACACAGTCGATATTCCCATGCCAAACACTGAAGAATGCTGCAATGGATTAGGACATAGAACAACAATCTGCTCCAAGTTTATAGTGTTTTTGTACAATAGAGGAAAGAGAGGTAACACGAGTTTTCGGAAGATTCAAACAGCTTGTAGAATTGATTTTCCTTACAGGGGGCAGCAGCAAGACGCGGATCAGCTAGTGACTCGACACAGGAAGCTGAGCAAAACCAAAAGAGATTTCATAGGGAAACAGACGTTCATCATTCCCTCACACCGTTGTTATCTATCAGTGAACTAAAAAAATTGATTGTACATTTGGATTACGATTTTGACTCGGTATACATCTCACACATTGTTCATGAACATTTAGTTGAAGCTGAAATTCCTGATCCACTAATCTACCACATTGATGGAACATAAACCTGCTCTTTTAAATTTTGAGTCGCGCTTTCAGTAGGGAATCCTCTAACCGCACCAATTGTCCACTGCGATATGATCCCTGCAGCGACTGCAAACCGTAGCTGTCGCTCCAACACATCTTGATCTTCAAACATCTCGGGACAAGTCGTGAGCTTCCTCATTATGCCTGCAACAACAGCATCACCAGAACCTGTCCTATCACAAGTGAATGGTGTAATAAGCACATCTTCCGTTCCAACCACAACCCCGTCAAATGAAGGAGTATAGTAATGAAGCCGAAGTGTTCCATCAGTCACAACCAATAACTTCAGCTCGTCGTGCCACAATGGTTTGATTTCCTCTGGTGTGTAATGGTAATAGTCTCTTCGGTTTTTCGTCTGCTCAAAATCTTCAGCAAAGTATTGTGGAGTGTAGTTTCTTCTCCTCTCGTAATACTCTTCATCAAGAAGAAACTCAAGCTCTTGCTGTGAAACTTCTATGATGTTTGCTTCGTTCCAGGCTTTCTCGATCAACTTCCTAGTCTCATTGCGCGATCTCCATAGTGGTAATGGAAGATTCAAGTCAAAGAAGATAAGCCCTCCAAACTTTTTAGACCATTGTATTGCCTTAAAAAGAGTTGATTGCATCGTAGGAGACGTCAAAACTTCTGAATTGAAATGGAAAATCCTTGCCTGCCATTAGAAGCAGAAGTAAACAAAACAAGCTTAAGAGCGAATTTGATTTACAGAAATCATCATAGGCACACCAGTTCAGTAGGAATGTAATCTATGACCAAGCTCAAGCTATCAATGTCAGTTTAGAAGATATGTGAAAAGGTAAACTGTTCCTCCTAAACCCTAGATTGAAAGTTGTTACCTCCTTGAGCACAGCTAAGTTCAGTTCTGAAGCCAGAAGCGAGTCTTCAGGCGGCTCTTTCACCGTCTCCGCCTTCATTTTCCCGTCCTCGAATTTGATCTTGACGCGGGTGCAAGCAGTACTCGAATTCTCATCGAATTTCACAGCTCTAGTCTGAACTCTCTCCTTGTTCATCATCAGCACCAGCTCTTCCCCGAAATCATCTTCACCCACTTTCCCCATGAACGCAGCTCTCCCGCCTAACCGGACATGTGAGATCGCCACGTTCGACGGCGGACCTCCCGGAGCACGCCCAAACTCCGGCGGATCCCACTGAAGCATCTTCCACTGCGAGTAAATGTCAGGGTGCATCGGGTTATCATGGACTCGCACCACGGGAACGAATTCCTTCTGCACCGCCCCGAAACAGCACACGAGAGGCGGATCTTCGTACGGAAAATCAATTCCGTCGTCGTAGTCAACTAACGCCGGATCCGAATCAGGATTCGTCTCGAAAGTACCGTTCTCACTATTCTCAGTCGAGGTTTGCTTCTTCTTCCTCCCTTTGCGACTGGGTTTAGCGGAGGTTTCCGCTGCTGCTCCGTTTGTGATACCGCCATTAATCGAAGCTCTCGGGGAGATGAATGGCCTTGATAATGGTGAATCTCGTGGTCGTAGACTGTGAGAGACAATCTCTCTCGAATCAAAATGATGAAGGTGAGGAAAAAGAAGTGAAGCCATGGAGGTCTTTACTTCGATGCCATACCAGGGTTTATCCAAATCCTCCTCTTTGATTTTTTTTTTTTTTTAAATCATATCGGGTCCTGACCCGAGTTTTACTTGAACCGGGTCAATCCCTGAAAAACTCGACCCGTTTGTTTGTTTGTTTTTTTTTTTATATATTCGGGGCCTAAGAATCAGTTCAGAGAAAAACTCTCGTTTGAGTTCCCACAACAAAGATCTCTCTCACAGACGATTCGAGAATCGAGAATCTTCCTTCGCACGCCGTAATCGTCGTCGATTTCTTCCCGCCGGTAAGTATCTCTTTCTACAATTCACTGGTTGCTAGATTTTTGGAGTTTTCTTTTTTTATAGCAATCGATTTTGATGGCTGCATCTTCAATAAGCAACCTTGAATCTTCGATTACGTTCTCTATCTCGCGTTTGGATCACTAGTGAACGTTTAGTAATTTCCTGTGAAAAATTGTTTCAGCAGTATACGAAATTGAGCCTGAGGATCTCTTTTTTCGATTTCATAATGTTGTGATTGATCAACTGTATTGTTGTTGAACCAACTCGTTAAGAAAACGTTAGAATGGTTGCTATAGAACATCATGCTTAGCCTAAGGCTTTTTGCAATGTTATCCCCGTGAATTCGACCTTTGTAACATTGCTTTCTATGTGTTAGAATCACGATTCTATCTTCATGGTTCTCACAATCATGACACGGCGAATCACTGAACAATATTATGCTTGCACTTAATAAGTGTCCATTCATAAAGTTGTAAACCCAGTTCTTTCAATGTTATGTGTGCTTGAAACTGTGTGCCATGACTCATCAGACAATTCTTTTACCACCAGCTTTTCCTTGATTCTGATTAGTTTTCAACTCTGTGCATTACAGAGAACAATGGCGTTTTGGACTTTGATGAAAGGTCTGCTGCTCTTCGTAAATGCATTTGCGATCCTCAATGAAGACCGTTTTCTTGCTCCAAGAGGATGGACACTTGAAAAACTACACCGAACCGGAAGAAGAAACTCTGCCAAAGGCCAAATCATCGGTCTAATTTATGCCTGCCAGTACATGAGACTTCCCCTCTTGCTCATTAACGCAGTAGTCATCTTGATAAAGTTTATCTTCAGTTAAAGATTTTAGTGGTAGATGAAGCTAAACTGAATGATCTTGATTCTTGACAACATATCTATTAGTGGAGTTTGCTTTCTTCTAACATTTTACATGTCAATACAAACTAAGAAATTTAAGATTACCAATGTTGCAAGCTTACACACATGAAAATAAGAGGAATACATTAGCCAATTAAGAACTTTGTGGATCACTAGTTACCATTACACTCCCAATAGATCACATATCCTAAACACAACACCAAACATGACTTCACTTCCTTGCTTGTTTGTTATCAGATTCCATTTTCTCCATCTTCTCATACTCAAACTCTTTAGTCTTGATCCCACATTCCTCCTGCATCACCATTGCAAGATTGTTCCTTTTGAGAGCTGCCCATATATGCATCAATGCGAAGAACACAATCCCCACAGATCCAACGGTCATGACGAAGCAAGAAACAATCCCCCACATCTCGTCTCGTCTCCTCCTCTTCTTTGCTTCCTCCTCCTCTATAATTTTTGGCAAGTCAATCAACAAATTAGAGTGCGCACTCTTGGGGATACATCTCGTTTCTGAGCTCCAGTAATGGAGAGTGAAACTGCCGCTATACGACTTCAAACCAACCATGAACTCATCCTCATCTTTCAACATTCTTGACAAATCAATCCGAGTAAACATCAAAGTATCAACAGTTTTAAAGCTTTCTGATTTACTTAACCGGACTTCTAAGAACTTTCCACTAGCTATGTAATTAATCAAAGCATACAACAACAACTTCTCCTCCTCCAAGTTTGCCACCGTGTAATTGCGAATATCCTCGGAAAACGTTGTACCATCGACTATTACGGTAACATTCGAATCACCGAACTTGCCGAAAGTTTCGGAAGTGTCGAACTTAACTTCCAAGAAAGATTGATCAAATGTTCCGTTAACAGGAAACACGACGAACCCGAGTCTTCCCCCACGATTAGGAGAAATCGAGAAAGCGAGAACAGTAGAGAAGACGGCGGGATACTCGGATTTAGTCTCCGCGAACTCAATGGGTTTCTTGTAAACAACTCGCCCAACACCAACGTGACTCGCTGAGTCATTCAGCTGGATCGAAATCGAAGATCCGCCGTCGACGATCTTCGCGTCGCCGTACAGGGCAATATCGTCGGGCTTAAAGCTCGCATTTTTACGGGTGTAAGAGAAGAAGGATGATTCAGCTTCAGATATCGAGATTTTGGAGAGAAGTGCGATGAAAGCAAGAAGTAGACCAGGGAGTGACCTGGAAAGGATGAAGGTCGCCATTAATGGAGAAAGCTTTCGAGATTTGTGTTTTAGGTTATGGGATTTGATTGATTTTCTAGGGTTTGAAATGGGAGATGAGATCTCTTTATAGAATGAGTAAAGTTAGAGGAAGAGAAAGAGAGAGAGAAGAACAGAGAGCGATAGGGTTAAGCACTTGGACACTGTGAAAGTGTTAAAGGTGACAACTTTTTTTGTTTGTCTCCTCGTTTATGTGAAAACTTCTGAGTTTTGCTTTCTTTGCTGTAACCCCCAAAATTGCTAAAATTTTAATTTATTTAGAGTTTATATTCAATTATTCATGTTAAAAGGTAAAAAAAAAAATTCAATTATTCATGTTAATTTCCTTTCTGATTTTAATAATACTATTTCAAAAGGTGACAAATAAAACAAAGAAATATTAATTTTAACATTCTTGTGATTCTTTTTCTAATTTATGAAGTTTTTGCTTTCTAATTTATGAAGTCCACCCAAGAGTGGACTTATATGGTAAACTTCATAGATTCTACTCATCCGGTAAACTTTTTAGCCACATGAGTGTATAGTTTGGCAGCTAATTTCTCTCCGTTGATATCAACATAAAGATGGGACTTTCACCATTTTATGCTTCTATTTGCATGTATGGTACATCACTCAGAAAAATTAGCTTGCGATAAGAAATTGAAGGTCTTATGTTTTGATTAGGTCGGCTATGAGAGTCATATATTTAATGAAGACCGCAATCGAGAAAAAATGATGGACCGATTTTGTAGATTTTTTTAAATAGACTGTTTTCTAAAGCTAATTTTTTCTGTAAAATCGAGGGCCGGAAACACATGTTTGCCTTGTTAAGCCTCAAAGTTGGTACATTGATTCAAGTCAAATACTTTTCTAGCTTCTCCGCTTCTTCTTTGCTTCCAATGTAAAGCGGATACTTCTAATGTATCTGACAAGTACCAAAAGAAGGAAATTAGTATGATGACACCAAATTTATTATATAAACTTTTGAATTCTAAGCTTTGTAGTTGAATTCTTGTAATTTATTTAGAGATATACCTCAGTTGGTTGGATATCCAGAACTTTCTGGTGTCCAATAAATCATTTTCCTCCAGCTTGTTTAACAATGAATCTCATTGGTGCACATTCATTCAAAAGCTTTTTAGCTTTCTGTTTTTTCTCTTGGCATCACGAGGATACCCATAAATCTCACCGTACAAAAAAAGTCTTGTGAAAATCTCCAACCAAGCTCCTAATGTACCTTGCCGACTAAGGCTTTCCGCTTGGACCAAGGTCCTTAAGATCATCAATGTACTTCTTCAAATTTTCGTCCCACACATTTGGTAGTCCCCTTCTTTGAATGAGTAGATTTTTCTGACATTTGGATCTCTATGTTCTTTTATGTTCGGACGAACTCACCATACATTAGATCAAGAGCGAAGGCGAAAACGTCTTTGCCAAAAGTAAGAACGAATATGACTGAGCTTGAATGCATATAGTAGTCAGCAGCTAACAAGTTGTTCCATGGTTGACATACGTTTATTATACACTTTTTCTGCTAATCCAAGCGGCAAATAACACACAACCAAAGGTCACCGCCTTTTGTAGTTATTTTGGAGTGGTTATATAAACCAAACCAACAAGAACAAATCAAATTCAAACCGCATTGCATAATTTAAAACCAAAACCAAATGTTTGAATTAAACCATATGAAATCCGAACAAAAATGCATTAAACTAAATCAAGTTACTAATTGTTTTTATCGGTTAATTAACCAAATACTAAAAATTGAAACCAAATCATATCCTTAGCAAGTTGCTAAATAAAAGAGATGTAGAATGGAAAAGGAAGAATAGTTAGTTTACAGATGAGATGTCATCGGAGTCGTGAGAGAGGCACTCATCACTTGGAGTGTAGATAGAGAAAATAGAACCGGTGGAGACAGCATCGTCAATGTTGGAAGAACCATCAAGAAAGTCAACGACGACGATGTACTTGACATAGTAACTCTCCTCCACCGCCACTGGCACGTCCTCTTATTTTGACGCTATAATTTTTGTTCTTCCACTTGATCTCAAACAGTTAGAGAACACCTGAACCATCTCTAATATATCCAGTATGTCGTTTTTATTGCATTTTTCTCCATCAACTTTTTTGTTGGTAAAATCCATTCAATTTTTGTAATATATTTAAACTATGGTGTTTTTTGGTAGATTGAAATTAAGTGGTAACTCATCACTAACCATATCAGAATGAAGTTTAGTTGCTTAGTCCTCTCTCAATTTATCAGAGGCTCTCAAGTAGCCTATCAGAATGGAGTTTCCTTACAAAAGGATTTATTCCTTCTCGGTGCTAACGAGTTTATAGAAAGTTTCCATAAGACTGTGGCGAAAATTGCCTTTTCTTTCTTTCAAGATACCTTTTCTTGCTTTCAATCACATAAAGTTAGGGATATAAAAGTTCTTGCAACAAGGCCAAGTCAATATTCTGACGTTGGAGGGTTTACAGACGGCGTTGACTGGGTATTGTGGAGATTTTGTACCTGTTCTTGTTAGTGATGGATTGAACTTTGGATGAAGCCTTACAATCTATGTCCTTAGAGGAAGACATACCGATCGTTATTCCGACGACAAGAAGCTTTAGTTTCGTTGAACGTAATGGAATGAGTTTGATTGGACGGTTCTTGAATCCTGAGGTCCAAAATATGAAGAGAATGCTTCGGATTATGCCGCATATTTGGAAGTCTATGGCATCATTCTTTCTAAAGAAAGTTTTCAGTTTATCTTTCAGCTAGATTCTGACATCTCTACGGTGATGAAGTATGGTTTTTAGACCTTTGATGATTGGGGGATGGTTTTAGACAGATGGGTTGAAGTGCCACCACCAAGGTTCCTACGGATTGCGCCGATTTGGATTCACATATATAGTATTCTGGTGAACCATTTCACATTGGATACGATAAAAGCCATAACTGGAGTCGTTGGTTACATTAAGGATATTGAGTTTGATGAAGAGAAACCACATGTGCTATATTATGTGCATGCTCTGGTGGAGATTGATCTCGATCAGCCCTTACGAGACAAGAAGACTATCACTCTGCCTTCAGACATTAATCCTAGTGTTGAAGTTGAGTATGAGCGGGTTATGAAAACTGCTTCCATTGTATGAGATTAACCCAGGAAAAGCAGAGATGCCCGTTGTCACAGAAAAGAAAGAGTACCTCTCAAAGTGATCAAAAACAGAACAAAGTGGAGATGACCCCCATTTATCATCGACAACGTCACTCTAATTTATCTGAGCAAATTATGCCACTTCTAGCTCCGGCGGTTCCTCCAGGGTTTTCACCTTCTCCATCGATTATGGTGCCTGAAGCATTTGATCAAATGCATCTTTATATGGTTTGTGTTGATCCGAATGAAAGAGCACTACGAGAGTTAAAAATGCAGCAAGTACTCAATGAATTATCAAGAGATCCGGATGCTCAGCACGTTATTCTGTGACTAGAACAATCTCCGTGTATAAGTCAATGTCTTAACAAAAACAAGGGCTTGGTCTTAAACTATAGTTACGTTGGTGAAGAGGGCTCTCACGATAGTGCAGAAAATAGACAAGTAGACAGTGGTGAGTCTAAGTCTAGAAATAGCAAGGAAGTGACATCGACTTTCAACGTTGGAACAGGGGATACATGTGCAGTTGATGCTAGGAACAAGAACATCTTTGAAAAGGTGTATCGAGATAATGTAACACAGTTGGGAAAGGAAGTGGAACAAGCCCATGTTCTTGGTCTTCTAGTGTAAGTGGCAAGAGCCTTAATCTTAAGAAGAAGAAGCCGTCGTGGTCAAGGCAGAACAAACAGGTGGTGAGGGGTAATGACCAGGACCACACTAATGGCTTGGCTCTGAATAAACAAGCTCTAGGCACTTTTGGTAAACGAAAGGCGTTAGAAATTGATGAAGTTTCTTCTAAGTTTTGTAAGCAAGATGAAGGTTTGATGGTTAACCGTAAGCCATCCGTTTCTCCATGATGACGCTAAGTTGGAACTGTTAGGGGTTAAGAGGCGACCTGACGGTTCGACGTCTTGAAGAAATGTGTCGTGAACATTTCCCGAACTTTCTGTTTCTCCTAGAGACTAAAAACTCTAGTGTTCACGTGTTAAGTTTATAAAGATAATTGGGTTTTGATCATTCTTTTCTGGTGGATCTTGTGGGTATGAGTAGTGGATTGGCTTTGTTTTGGAGAAGCTCTTATATGGTTGAGGTTCTGTTCTCTAATCACAGGTTGATTGATATAAAAGTTCAAGCTGATAACACTTGTTACTTTGTAACCTTTGTATATGGCGATCCTACTACAAGTAGACGGAATGAGGTGTGGGACATGGTGAGATCTTTTGGAAGTAACAGAGATGCGTCTTGGTATTTGATCGATGATTTCAATGCCTTACTGAACAATAGGGAGAAGGTTGGTGGTCCTGCTAGAGCCGACTCTTCCTTTCACAATTTCAAAGCTTTTGTCAGAGATTGTAATCTAAAGGAAATCCCAAGCTCTGGTAATCTTTTGTCTTGGGCAGGAAGGAGAGAAATCATTAATGAACATGGTCTCAAAGACAAAGTGTGGATCCAATGTCGTTTGGATCGCGCCTTTGGCAACGTCGAATGGTTTACATTGTTCCCGCGATCTCATTGTGTTTACTTGAAAAGATGGGGCTCGGATCATAGACCTTTAGTGTTAAGGTCTATGGGACGAAAAACAGAGCATCAAGGTAGATTTTGTTTTGACAAAAGGTGGTGCTCGAAACCAGATTTTGTAGAGGTCATTAGAAGAGGATGGAATCAGACAAGCTCTAGTGCAAGTAGAAGTGTATCATATCGTATCTTTAGGTGGAGAAAAGTGATCTTTGATTGGAAGAAGGGGGCTAAGGTAAATTCTAAGGAGGCTTTGGAGAAATTGAAACATGACTTTGACGTAGAAACCTCAAAACTCAACCCTGACCAAAATGTGTTAGCTCATCTAAAGCAAGAAATGGTGAGAGTAAATCGTGAAGAGGAGATTTTTTGGAAGCAAAAGAGCAAAATCTCTTGGCTTAAGGACGGTGATAAGAACACAAAATTCTTTCATGGGAAAGTAAAAACTCGAAGAATGAAGAATTATATCCACTCTCTAATGGATTCTGATGGCACAAAGCGCTTTAATGAAGAAGATAAAGGTTAGGTGGCTGTCGATTACTTCTCTGAACTATTCAAGTCCAACAACTCGAGCTCCTCTTCTGATCTTCTTAGAGGTTTCCCCCACCAGAGTTGCACAACGTATGAATGCTAAGTTGACGAAGACGGAGATACCAGCAACTTCTTTGAACATTTTTGAGAAATTACGGGACCTCAGGTGGTGCAAGAGGTTAAGCTTTTCTTTGAAGCTGGTCTCTTACCGAAGGATTGTAGTTTTACCCAATAATGTTTATTGCCAAAGAAACCGAACTCGAAGAACATGACGGATCTAAGACCGATTAGCTTATGTTCTACAACTTATAAGATCATCTCAAAAATTTTATGTGGTCGTCTTAAACGTCATCTGTCGTTCCTTGTGTCCCCCAATCAGGGCGCTTTCGTTGCGGGACAATTTATATCCGATAATATTCTCGTCGCTCATGAGATGGTGCATGGGCTAAAACCAATATGAACTGCAAAGATGATTATATCGCGATTAAAACAGATATGTCCAAGGCGTATGATTGGGTTGAATGGGAATTTCTTGAAGAATTATTCGGTAAAATGGGGTTTGATCAAAAATGGATATCTTGGATTATGTTATGTGTAAGGTTTGTTACTTACACGGTTTTGATCAATGGGACAGCTCATGGTTTCATTAAACCTGAGAGAGGTATTCGGCAAGGCGATCCGCTTTCTCCTTTTTTGTTTATCTTGTGTGCTGAATCTCTGATTCATGTGATAAGTGCGGCGGAAAAAGAAGGTCGATTATCCGGTATGGGTTTATCGCGGAAGAGTCCCAAAATTTAACATCTATTGTTCGCCGACGGTAGCTTTTTTCTTTGTTGGGCATCTTTGAATGAATACTCTGAGTTCTTACATTGCTTGAAGCTATATGGAGATGCGTCCGGACAAGAAATTAATTTCTTGAAATCGGCTATTACATTCGGTGCTAATATCGATCCCATACTGAAGAGAATGTTGTCTTACTTCTTGGGTATCTTTAACGAATGAGGAGATGGTAAATATTTGGGTTTACCAGAATGTTTTAGTCGATCGTAACAAAAGATTTTGGCCTTTATCAGTGAAAAGCTTAACAAAAGACTCAATGGTTGGTTTGCCAAAACGCTTTCTCTCGGGGAAAAGGAGGTCCTCCTAAAGTTTATTGCTATGGCTCTTTCGATATATGTTATGTCTTGTTTTCGACTTACTAAACATCATTATCAAAAGATTACGTCCGCGATGTCATCATTATGGTGGAATGCGTGTGAGAAGCAACGAAAAATTCATTGAACATCGTGGAAGGAGTTATGCAAGCCGAAAGACCAAGGTGGGATTGGTTTTAGAGACGTGGGTGATTTTAATCAAGCTCTACTCGCCAAGCAAGCTTGGAAGATATTGAACGAGCCGGATTCCTTACTAAGTCGGGTTTACAAAGGTAGATATTTCGCTTCTACAAATTTTCTAGAATGTGGCAAAGGTTACCGGCCTTCGTATGCGTGGAACAACATTATACATGGCAGAGAGCTACTAGTGAAGGGTTTAATTAAATCTATAGGCGACGACAAGAATACAAGAGTATGGTCTGACAAAATGGATTTTCGACAAGTTCCCCCTTAGACCAATGAATAAGCAGAGGTTGATTGACTTGGAGTTGGATGTTGATGCGTTGATAGATGAAGAGGGACAATGGAGGTTAAATCACTTGATGGAGTTTTTCCCACCTGCGGATGTCAATAGGATCTTGCAACTACCGATTGGTAAAACAGAGGATCGTTACATATGGGCATGGTCGAAGAACGGAAAGTACATAGTTAAGAGTGGTCATTGGCTACTGGATAATGATCCTTTAATGACGTTACCACCTGATTAGACTGTTGTAGCCCTGAACAAAATGAAGAAAAGCATTTGGAATCTGAAAACAGAACAAAAGATCAAATTCTTTTTGTGGCGTTTTGTTTCCGGTGCTCTGGTAGTGGCTGAGAGGCTACGTTCAAGAGGGATAATGGTGGATAGTACTTGCAAGATATTTCAGCAACAAGAGTAGAGTATTAATCATGTGATATTTACATGTCTTCTTGCCTTACAAATCCTGGAAGCCGCAAGCTTTCCCCTACCAACTATGGGCTTTTCTAGTTCTATCATCGAGAATATGAACCTTGTGTTTACGGTAATGGAGAAGTCCTCAACATCTGAAACTATACGATCGCGAATCCCTTGGATATTATGGAATGTGTGGAAGAATCGTAATTCTATTTTGTATAACGATGAGAGGAATTCCATGGAGAGGTTGATCCAAAAGATTGAGGAAGATGCTAGAGCTTGGTTGGAAGTTAACAAGAAATACCAAGGCTCTAGTGGTGGAGGGTGTATAGGTGTGGTTCAGAAGATACAGTGGCAGAGACCACCTCATGGATCGAAAAAATGCAACCTTCATGCGGACTGGAGGGATGCTTCTTCCCTTACGGGTGGAGCTTGGCTCATTCGGGATGACTTGGGAAAGACTTTATTTCATTCTCGTGAAGCCTTTACCTCGTCTCCAAACAAGATTTTTGTAGAATTGAGGTGTATCCTCTGGTCGCTTCAAGGTTTGAGAAACTTAAACTTTCAAGATGTTTTAATTGTTTCGGATTGTAAAGCTGCCATTGACGCCATCTCTAAATCGTGGGAGTGGCCGAGATATAAAGTCTACATTAAGCAAATTTTGACGTTAAGGGAGGGATTTTCTGGTTGTAAGTTTGAATTTGAAGAGCAAAAGGCGAATATGATAGTTCAGGATATTGCGAAGAGTGTATTGCGTGATGGGAGATTTCATTCATATTTGTCTCGTGGCAGTCCGGAGTGGTTACATTATCGGTTAAGACAAGAGGAACTCGTTTAGCATTCTTTGCTCATTCCCTTAGGATTATGAATGCTTGTTTTGTTCGTTGCTTGCATTTCAAGTTTTGTAAGAACTGTGGTTTTCAAAGACTTGTTTCTTTCAGAGGAAAAAAAAATTAAGTGGTCAATTTTAGAAAGTTTACATAAAATGTACTTATCATCATTGCTGTTCACGGTTCATTTATCAAAGATAGCATTAAATAACTTTTAGAAAAAGATCTTTGGGGGAATAGTAAATATGACCAAAAACATTTGGTCAATATGAAAAGTAATCCATAAAATATCAACATTCTAAAACTATCCCTTTCACTTTTTTTATCCTTCTGTTTTTTAAACTATTTACAAAAACGCCATTAATGAAATGCTCCGCAGTCTGCTTTAGCACTCGAAAAAACAGTCTGCTTTTAAAATGAAGTTACAAAGCAAACTGCATGACCGTCTGGTTTGGGTGGTAAAGTGACGGCTAAGCAGTCTGCTTTAGAAGATAAAATTGTAAAGCATATTGCAACGTCGTCTGCTTTAGTGTCAAAATTGACGGTGTTGCAGTATGCTTTGTAAATTTATCTTTCAAAGCAGACTGCAGCGCCGCAACTCTGAGTGCTAAAGCAGACGACACTGCAGTCTGCTTTGTAAATTCATCTTCTAAAGCAGACTGCAGCGCCGTCTGCTTTAGCACTCAAAGTTGTGGCGCTGTAGTCTGCTTTAGAAGATAAATTTACAAAGCAGAAGACGCTGCAATATGCTTTAGAAAATAAAATTATAAAGCAGACTGTAGAGTCGTATGCTTTAGCATCTGAAGCAGACGACGTTGTAGTACGCTTTAGAAAATAAAATTATGAACCAGACTGTAAGGCCGTCTAATTTAGGACCTGAAGTAGACGGCGCTGCAGTCTGCTTTAAAAATGAAATCACAATGCAGACTGAAGAACCGTCTGCTTTGGGTGCTATTATAGACGGCTATATAGTTTGCTTCAGAATATAACATTACATAGGAGACTGCATCGTCGTCTGCTTTAGCACACAAGACGATGATGCGGTTGCTTTGTTATTTTAGTATCAAAGCATACGACATAAAAATCTTCAATATATATATTGTGTATTTTACAAAACGATATAAATTGAGTTGATTAATAACAATACTTGTAAATTAAAATATTAAAATTTTGAAAATATAAAAATAAAAAATAATATCCCAAACTATAAAAAATTATTAAAACAAACTTTCTACAAAATTAATAATTAATATAAAAATCTATAAATATGAAAGTTCAAAAAAAAATATTTTATCGTGTTAAAATTGAGATTTGAGCATTCTAAAAGAATAAAAAATATTTTTGAATAATAAAAATAATATTTGATGTTTTTACATTGTTACTTAAGATAAATCTAAAGAGGTTTATGTATATAACTATATAAATATCATTATTTTATGTTTGAATTTATTTTATATTTTAATATTTTTCTTATATATTTAAGTGATTTTTATTTTTTCACTATTACTAATTTATAGTATCTCAAATATTTTAATAATATTTTTAAGTTTAAAAAATGGTTTAAGATTTTTGGAAAATTTTTAATGATATTTTTAAGTTTTTAGAAATATTTGTATATTTATTTACATAAATTCTGAATTTTTTAATGATAAATTTGTTTATAGATAAATTATATAATTTATAATAAATTTAATTTTTAATGATATCATATGTTATAAGCAGACTTCTTAATATTCATCGCAGATTTCCGAAGGATTACATAGTAATTTCTCTAGTCAAAAAAGTTAGTTTTAGATTGTTGACATTTGAGAGGTTAGTTTTCACATTTGTAAAATGTTTTTAATTAGTTTTAGCTATTTTCTCAAGATTTTTAAGTTTTTAACAAGAGTATGGTTACCCCACATTTCAAAAAATTGGAATGATATATAAGATAGCATGTTCTTAACGGGTTCAACTCAAAATCAATCTCAACGAGTAAAGATGCCCATCTATCATAGAGATATTGCAAAGGTGACACACACATATCAAAATATGGTTGAACCATTGTTAGAGGTGGGGTTGACACCCCCCATCAATGCCATACCCATTTCTAAAAAAGTATCCAATACCGGCGGTCCATTTAGAAGCCCGGGAAGGCCCACCGAGATTGTCGGGCTGCAGCCAGGCAAAACAGCCCGAAGTCAACACATGCAGATCCGGGATAGCAAACACAGCCCGAGAATATAGCGATCACTCCGAACAAGAGACATCGGGGTGACAATACAACAACTC